>JALPCE010000051.1:0-103416 GCA_026538705.1 Aureobasidium sp. GC_Fusr_1 | reverse complement strand
GCAATGTATTCACCACTACGAAGAAACGAATCAAAAAACACCCTCATAGCATCAAAGAAATCCAAAAACCCCTTATCCCAATGTCTATCCATCTTGTTCATGGGACTTGTCGAAATGCCATATGCACCCAAGAGAAAAAAGCAGTTGCCCTTCCAGGAAGGAGCCAAGCAAGATTTGAAGCCAAATCGTGCATGGTGAGTCAGCAATTCGAAGGCAACAGGCGTTTGGCGGCACACGGCAGGCGCCACAGCTTTGGTCGCATCAACCGAATGATTGATCAAGTATATGCAAGCATCCCCAACGAATCACAAGTCATGGAAGCAGTCTCGGAAGTTTCAAACACAAATGTATTATGAAAAACCGAAAGCGCGCTTCAATTGGCATGACTCGAATTGCTATAATGACCACGATTATAATGTTGTTTGAAGAAAGTGGGAGCGAAAACGAATGCCACAGAGTCATAACAAGCTCCACCTAGTGCGACGGACAGAGTTCTTAGGGTTCAGCAAAGGGTCGTCGATCCAGCCCCTGTCGTAATATCATGCATGTGATTTTCTCCTGAGGGACATCGGGTTCGGGTGGCAGACTGTCACTCGATTCCCCATCGTAACTCGTAGAGAAGCGGTTAGCAACGGTACACTTGTCGATGATCTGCCGTTTTCACTGTTTCACGACGAGGGCTTTGGAAGCTGCAGTTGCGGCGCTTGCTTTGGCAGGCACCGTCGCAGTCGCAGAAAGCTCGGAGCGCGACTTGAGGACAATCTGAAGCTCGGAGGAAGCGACGCGCATGGCCGCCTCCAGAGCATTGATGCTTTCAGTGATGCGTCGCTCAATGTCGGTCTTGCGAGCGAGCAGGTCTCGAAGGGCGCCAAAGGCCGTGTGGTCAGAACTTGGCGCGTCGGCGTTGCTCCCGGGTCTAGAAGAGACGAAAGTTTTAGCGATTTTGGCTTTCTCCGGTGCCTTGAGGCTCGATGCATCTAAAAGGCAAGGGTTGCCGAAGCACACGTGTGGCTGAAGCGTAGCATATGGACATTTGTAATTGCCATGGCAGATATGCATGTCACCATTGACCGAGGCAACATGTGGTTGTTGTTGCAGTTACGTAGTTTGTTCAAAAGACTTACTGTTCGGTTGCCGGACCACGCTTCAAGGCTTTGATACGTGCGTGCAAGTCCTTGTTCCTGTTGGTACGACTTTTGCGGATCTTCGAGCGCGCCTCGTCCTGGCGAGCCTTGACCTTGAAAGCGCTTGAGCGTCAGTCATGAGCAGGACAGAAATTGAGTCTCAAGTATAGAGAGGTCGAAGAAGCTTGCTGGCCATGCAACTTACTACTTTGTACATCTCGTTCTGCTTCTCGACGAAGCCTTGGGATCCATCTTCAATGCTGGCAGCCTTGGCGACTTTGTGTGATTTGGCGGGAGGCATGGTTGTGGTGGCTGACGAGACGACAAGAAGGATTATAGCTGACCAGAAAACCGGTATGTGAAGTTTTCTTACAGTGATCTCAGATTGCGAAGAATCCTGGTGTGTTGATCAGAAGAGAGTTGGGTTGGTATGGACGCTGAATTAGGGCGGTTCGGCACGTTTGATCAAAGAGGAAAGAGCGGACAAGGCAGTAAATGCGGGGTAAATTTCGGTTTCCCTCCGTGGAGAAAAATTATTGCTCGCGCGTCAAGACGACGACAAGACACTACCAACCACCACCTTATCACTCGTCAACATGGGTCTTGCCGGTCCCAAACGCCGCTCCAAGATCGGAAACGATCCCAACAACAACAACTGGGCCAAAGCGACCGACTCGTTCGGCCACAAGATCCTTGCCTCGCAAGGCTGGAAACCTGGCGACACGCTCGGCGCCAAAGACGCAAACCACGCCTCGCACTACACCGTCGGTAGCAACTCACATATCCGTGTTCTCTTGAAAGACGACAACCTGGGCCTGGGCGCAGCAAGAGGAGGAAACAATGCAGAGACTTTCGGTCTGAGTCTGTACTCGGGTCTCCTGGGCAGACTGAACGGCAAATCCGAGGTAGAGGTCGAGAAGCAGCAGACGGCACAACGAGATGTCGAATTGGCCCTATACCAAGGCAGAAAGTACGGCAACATCAACTTCATCAGCGCAGGCTTCCTAGTCGGTGACAAGATGGATCTCAAATCAACCGTCATGCCGAACTCCAAGTCCGCACCTTCGAAGTCTGCGCCGGACGCAGCAAACAAGAAGCGCAAGAGATCAGAGCCCGAACAGCAGAGCAACAACGACGCTTCCTCTGACTCGGACTCTTCCGACTCCCACGACGATGAAGAAGCTGACGAGGCACCCAAGGCAAAGAAGGTCAAGGGGTCAAAGAAGGACAAGAAGTCAAAGAAGTCGTCTTCAAAGGATACCAGCAGTGAAAGCGCAGACGAATCCAAGTCCAAGGAGAGACGCAAGAAGGACAAGAAGCGAAAGGCTACCGATGCGTCAGGTTCCGAGGACGAGACACGGGCTGAGAGGAAGGCACGCAGGGCAGAACGACGCGCAAAGAAGGAAGCAAAGAAGGAGGGAAAGAGACGGAAAAAGGAAGAGAAGAAGGCAGCCAAGTCAGGCACTGCAACGCCATCAACGACTCCTGGAACTCCTGCAGAGCCTGCACCAGTGGCTGCGTTGTACGGCAGACAGAACGTGCGCCAGCGATACATTGCGCAGAAGCGTCTCGCGTTCATGGACCCGCAAGCCATGAAAGAGGTATCTTCAGCGACCACCCATTACATGTGTTCAAGGACTAATTCCCTCCACAGATTTTCATGGTCAAAGCATAGAAGCATTGATTCTTGCTCAAGTTTTCTGATCCTCCGGTTGGAAGAAACTCGGTGTGGCCTACTTTCTTCCTGGGTTGTTATGACGGTGCATCATAGACGGAAGCGTAGAAAAGCGTTCTGTTCTTTTTTCTGGCGTAGTTTACATGGCCTGGGGGAGTTTGATATGTGCGTTATCCCTATCTACTGATCATCCCTATCCTTCTCGACGAACGTTCAACATTCTGTTCATGCAGCACCTCGTGGAAGTTATTGACCAACCAAGCATACTCCCCTCTCACTAGGCAAAGCAAAGCAGTGCACTATAAAAAGGCACAGCTGTTCTTGGAAGCAGAGAGGTGGCTCAGGAGAGCCGATGAAATGTTGACTCTCAGTAGACGCTGCCCTATTTCTCAATTGCATTGTGCATTTCTATAGCTACACGTTTTGCACGCTTTGACATGTGGGAAAGTAGGAAGGCACCACTGTCACTCTTCACTTCCTAGGCCTTACGATGTGGAAACGAGAGGATGTGAACCTCGGAACGGGCCCAATCTCTTATCGCCGAGGGCGGCGGCACTTTCCGCACTCGATGTTGACCTGTTGCCTTCCATCTGCTACCTATTCTTTCCAACCAAAACACATCCCGGAGTGACAGGATTGTATAGTTTGTGACGATGGCATCAGTATTGGACACTGGAGTATCCACTGCCAGTCTGAGATCGCACAATCCAAAGCAAGGTTTGATCGCTGAAGGCGCCGAAGCGTTCTCCGTATTCTTTGAAGACTGCCGCAATGCTTTTCAACAAGACTATAGCGGCAGGCCACGCAAACGTGCAAGACTCGAATCCGCAGATAATTCGGAACCATCACATCGTTCTCTCGAATCAGGTATCACAATTGCTCGCCTTAACATCAACCTACGACCATCTCCGGAACAGCCATCTCCAGACACGACCAAGCACAGCACTCCATCAACTCTGCTGGAGGATGATATCGAAGTCGGGCTCATGGAGGCTTGGGATCTGGCCACTCCAAAGCCTTGCCTCTCCCTAGTTGGGCACACAGGCTACAAGAAGAGCCCCTTACTGAGAGTCCAAACTACCGCTTCCATCTCATCAACCACAGCCAATCTGCTCTCGCGCATAGCGAACCTCGAGAAGCGAGCCAGACGCAATGTTAGACCAGGCGTCTGTCGGTCTACTTGCCTTTTGCATCGATCAGCTGGCCCCTCTGGTCCTGTTTACACATTAGAATGCAGCATCACGTGGTTTGATGGTGAATCGGCCTTTGGACCTCTAGCAACCAAGAAAGAAGATTGGGCCACTCTTACCCAGTTCTTTCCGGAACCTCAAGGCACTCAATCAAAGTCTTGGACGCCACAAGAGTTCTATGCTAGTGTATACTCCCCACCAAACGATGCGCATATACCCGAGCGGGTTGAACGCAAGGTCCTCGAAACCGATCTATACCCCTTCCAGAAACGCGCTGTCGCATGGATGCTTGACCGAGAGACCCAGTCTTGCGACCAATCTCAGAATCGGTTGTCCTACACTGCAGTCACAGATGCAAATGGCCAACCTTGCTTTGTCAGCCATCTGGAAGGTACTGTGTGCTCTCTGTCACATCTCGGTGCTTACCAAGAGCCAAAGGGAGCCATCCTTGCGGACGAGATGGGGCTTGGAAAAACCGTCGAGCTCATTGGGCTGATATGCCTTAACAGACGGGACTCTGCTGAGATGCAAAACGTGCAGGCAGAGTCCCACACGCTTACGAAATCTCGGGCCACACTTATTGTCACACCACAGACCATCTTACAGCAATGGATAGACGAGTTGGCTCGACACGCTCCTGGTCTCTCTGTTACGCACTACAAAGGTATTTCTAGAGCGGAGTCGTCCAAGGAAGGAACCCAGTCGATTGTGGCGGATTTGGCGCAGCGAGATGTGGTCATCACGACATACGCTGTGTTGTCTCGCGAGGTTCATTTCGCTGTCGACCCCCCCGAGCGTTCACTGCGAAATCGAGAACGAAAGCGCACTCGACCTCGCAGCCCTCTGGTACAAATGCACTGGTGGAGAGTCTGTCTAGACGAGGCACAAATGGTCGAATCGGGTGTCAGTGCAGCAGCTCAAGTAGCCTCTCTTCTGCCGCGTGAGAATGCCTGGGCGATATCTGGTACACCTCTCAAGAAGGATGTCCAGGATCTGTTCGGACTTCTGGTGTTCCTCAAGTATCAACCATTCTGTGATTCCTCCGCGATTTGGAATCGTTTGATACACCGATACGGAGATTTGTTCAAGACTTTATTTGGCCGCATAACGCTACGCCACACCAAGGACCAAGTACGGCACGAACTTCGACTGCCGCCTCAGAGAAGGGTTGTCTTGACTTTGCCGTTCACCCAAATCGAGGAACAAAACTACAAGACGTTATTTGAAACGATGTGTGAAGAATGTGGATGTCGCTCAGATGGATCCCCTTTCACAGACAACTGGGATCCGAAATCGCCTGTATTGCTGCAAAAGATGCGAACTTGGCTCTGTCAGCTACGTCAAACTTGCCTGCATCCACAAGTTGGTGGCAGGAACAGAAGAGCACTTGGACGAGGCCAAGGCCCGTTGCGCACTGTGGCCGAAGTTTTGGAGGTCATGATCGATCAAAATGAAACGTCGATCCGTACAGAATCTCGTCTTGCCATCAATACTCAGCTTCTTCGTGGCCACATCATTGGCAACGCAAAGGATAATGAGCACAGAGCTGAGAAGGCTTTAGAAATCTACAGGTCTGCACTCGAGGCGTCGGAAAAAATTGTCGCCGAGTGCAGGATCGACGTTGCTAGGGCAGCTGCTCGGCTGAATGACCTTGAAAAGAAACACGTCGATTCTGATGACGAGAAAACGACAGAGGATATCGCTGAGGGGCGGTGCAAAGTCGCCCTGTACTCTGCTTTGCAGTTGAAGCATGCCTGTGCCTTCTTCATTGGTACCTCGTACTTCCAGATGAAGTCCAATACTACCATCACCGAGCCAGACTCGGAGAGGTTTCGAGAACTCGAGGAACAAGAGTCACTCTTCTATGATTCTGCCAAGCTGACTCGCAAAGAGATCTTGAATGAAGATTCTTCCAAAGCTGAGAAGCTAATGCACAAGGTAGAGCAAGAGAAAGAGGTTGTTCTCGAGCGATCCAGGCTGGCGACCCTCGAGAGCCCTGGTGGCGTCGAGAATGTTAAAATAGTAAGTTTGACACGAGCTGGTTTTTTGAGGGAATGACTGACGATTTCAAGATTCACAAAGCTCGTGATCTTGCCAGAATCATGAATGCACAAGCAAAAGCCATTGATGAATGGAAAGAAAAGGTAATGGATCTTTTGCTCAAGCCTCTGGTCGACAAGGACGAGGATACCGTTGAAACTACCGGTGACGAATATGAGGACTCGACCAAATCCCAAGATACACTAAACGCGTATCTGGATGCTTTGAGAGCCATGGTTGCTGATCGCTCAACTTGTATCACAGGGCAGAGTGCGCCTCTTGTCGACCAAGAGATGCGGTCGTTGGTTCAAATGGCCAAGTTGGGTCATGGACATGCACCAGAGCTTATACTTGAGCTACTCGCGGAACGTGAACGCTTGAAGCAGAGGCCTAACGACTTGCTGTCTCTGCGTGGCTTGGTGCACGAGATTCGTAGCATCGAAACCGCTCTCGACTGGCAAGATGGAAACACACGTGCTGGTGCTGAGCTCCAGATCATCCGTGGCCAAGCAAAACAACTCGGGCTCATTGTAGAGAAGGAAAACAAAATCTTGAAAGGTCTCGAGGAGATGATCGAACTGTTCTCTGCAACAATGAACCAGCGTCTGGAGTTCTATCGCCAGCTTCAAGTAATTTCGGACACTGTCGCGCCTCACAAGGAAGATTGGGATGATACCTTGGACATGACTGCTCTTGAAGCTGCAACCCGTCGACAAGAGACTCAGACCAAGGCACTCGCAGCTTTGAAGACCAAGAATCGCTTTTTACTTCATCTGCGCGAAGAGAGTACTAACTCACAAGAAACGCAACGAATTTGTGTCATTTGTCAAGGCTCTTTCGAGCAGGGTGTTCTCACCGTTTGTGGCCATCAATACTGCAAAGAATGCATCAATCATTGGTGGAGTTCCCATCGCACCTGCCCGGTGTGCAAGCGCCATCTGGTGCTTGCAGACTTTCATCAGATCACGTACAAGCCGCAGGAGCTGCTTGCACAAGAGGAACAGTCCGAACCCTCTTCGCCGAGCCAGGTGTCCAGCAAGAGTGCGACACCTGGATCTGCTCTATACGCCGACATCAATAGCGATACGCTTGCACAGATCAAATCCATTGATCTAAATGGATCATTCGGCACAAAGATAGACACCCTCGCTCGACACATTCTCTGGATTCGCCAGCATGATCCTGGCGCAAAAGCCATCGTGTTCAGTCAGTTCAGGGAATTTCTCGACGTCCTCGGCACCGCATTTAAGCAATTCGGCGTCGGCTATTCACGAATGGGAAAACCAGGTGCCATTGATCGATTCAGAAACGACGCTGGTATTGAATGTTTTCTTCTAGATGCAAAGACCGACTCGTCAGGTCTCAACCTCGTCAATGCGCAGTACGTGTTTCTGGCCGAGCCACTCATCAATACGGCAATCGAACTCCAAGCCATTGCTCGCGTGCACAGAATCGGTCAACAGCGACCCACTACAGTATACATGTATCTCATCGGCGACACGGTTGAAGAAGCCATCTACGAAATCTCCGTCGCCAGACGTCTGGCACACATGCAAAACCCCACAAAGAAGGAATCCCAACGTTCAAAATCCTCTACCCCTGCATTGGGAGAAGCCGCCATTGATGCTGCCAACTCGCTTGAATTGCAGCAAGCGCCCGTTTCCAAACTTTTGGTGCAGGGAAAGGGCGATGGTGAAGTTGTGTCCAATGACGATTTGTGGAGTTGTCTTTTCGGGCGTGCTGTGAAGAGTCAGAGGCAGCAGCAACAACCTATCGTTTCTGCCGAGTTGGAAGCGGAGGTTGGAAGACATTTGCGTGGGGAAGCTGCTGAGGATAGACGTTCCTGATGATGGATTGGAAGTGGGGTGGTAATTCGGTGAATGGGGCAGGCGCGATACAGAAATAAACAAGACGATATGAGTGCAGGAAAGCACGATTTGGGGCGCTAGAATAGGTTTCCTAACGATGACGAGATGATCCTCTTTCCTCGACACGAGCAAAAGAGTCAATCGAGGCAAATCAACAATGACATCTTTTCCGAGCATCTCGAGTACTCTTACAATTTTCATTCACCTCCATCCTACAACGCAACAGTAACGATAAGATGCAGCACCTCCTCATACGTTCGAGATTGTTAACACGACAAAACCCATGTCTTGGCACAACGACTACAACATTTTTCCTCTCGAAATCTTGTCACTGTGCAAGGAAAAGCGAGCAATGGTTGATTGATGAGGCCTTTTTGTTGTTTTGTGGCACCCATGGAAAAAAGACAATTTGTCACCAAATCTACTTGCATCTGCAGCCCCAAACGGAAAACCATTGTTATGCTTTCTCGAATCGCACATGTACAACGCTTGCTCTCTCTCTCACTCTTTCAGAAAAAGGGGGGCAAGGAAAAGTAAACCCCACAAAAGGAAGGACTTTGAAGGAGAAAGGATTCAATTTCCAACCAAGGAAAAAGGACAGAGTAGCTGGGGCAGGTTCAAGGGGGGCAGCTTGTGAGATATGTGCATTATGTATCGTGAAAAAGTCATGCGACCAAAAGGCCTTTTTCCCTCTGTGACATGATCTCTTTTCTGGAGATGTCCTTCATATTTGTCTCTATTCTTCCCTTGGTGTTCCTTTCATCCTCCGATGCCTGCTGTGTACGCGGACCAAATGGGGCTCTTTGCGGCGAGTAAGGGTTGTCTTGTTATCGCAAGAGGTAGATGGGCATGGCGGTATCGACGCGTAGCTAGCTAGCAGTAATTGTTGTTTGTGTAGATTGAGCATAATCATCGACTTTGTTTGTGGACGCTCGAACCGGTAGAATGTGCCCCATCGCGTTCGACATGTTCGGTGGCGCGCAGTAGAGTGGACAGCGAAGCCTTGTTCTGAGAATTGAGGTCGAGAGAGTCCTTCATGGGCAAGGACGGCGAGGTATGCAGGGAAGGAGTCGGTTGGATGACGTGGTGGGTTGTCGGAGAGTAGAGAGAGTTGGGGGCGGAGCGCTGAGTCATGGCCCTAGGGTCGAGAGGAGGTAATGTGGTATGTAGGGGCCAGTTGAGGAGGGGCGTGTCGGAAGACTTGCGCGAGGCGATGGAGCTCAATTGGTTGAGAGAGGGGAGTGTAGGGGTGGATGTGTTTGGCGCACTGTTGTGGGTCGGCAGGGCGGGATGAGAGGTGGTGGGTGAATTAAGGCCGTGATTGGAGTGGAGGGTGGAATTGATCGAGTGACGATGGCGGGCGGCAGTGGAGGTAGGGTAGGTATGCTGAGGTGGTGGCCAGGTCGAGTAGGAAGAGGCAGTTCCGGCGTCCGACGTCTCTCTTTGGGGTGGGAATTGGCGGTAGCTTTCGGTCGTGGGCGAGCTGTAAGTGGGCGAGTTATGGGCCCTCTCGGACGGCGAGGCTGCCTGGTTGTGTGTGCTATCGAGACTATCCATTCCATCGTCAGCCTCGGCTCCATCCGCACCGTCCATGCCATCAACGCCTTCGTCGCCGTCGACGTTCGTCTCGTCGTAGCTACGCGATAGAGTGCTGCGAAGCTTGATCTTCTTGGGGTCTGGCCCACCATCTTGACCTTGGCCCTGGCCCTGGCCATGGCCACTGCCTTCGCTCGAGTGTTTTGCCTTGAATTCGACCAAGTAATCCTGATACTGCTTGTACTGCGGCGTCTTCTTGTACTTCTTCAGCTCCGAGTAGTACTTGTCCTTGAGCGTCTGCGCTTCGCGTTCGCATGGCTCCTTTTCATGTGCTTGTAGTTCCTGCCACCGCTCCCCTACCAGTTTGGCAATCTCTGTGAATGAGAGCTCGCGGCCCTTTAGCTGATCGCGGATCTCTGCGTACCTGGACATTAGCAATGGACTGTCGTGCAAAGACCAGGACGACACGAACGATTGGAGAAGATGACATATGCCGATGGTGGTCGCTCTGGCGCGTGCTCGTCTGCCTGTGCGTCCACTGCTTTAGCATCTCCTCTACCCAAGTACGCTTCAGGCCACCTACTTTGGGATGCCGCCTGTACTTTCGTTTGTTCCTCGGCGGTGGGTTGTTGGTCCGGGATGCAGCGTCCTGATCCTGCGAGTCTTGGGATCGTTGTTGCTGGAAATGTGGTGTCTGTCCTTTCTTGAAATCATCCTGGCCAGTAGATTCGTCGCGCGAGGCAGAGTGCAACAGTAGCGGCAGGGGTGTTCTGTCTTTGGATGCACTGATGATGGCTCGTTGGAGTTTCTGTCATGGCACCGTCAGTATTTACATGGATCATGACAGCACAAGACGCACCCGTCGATGACCAAGTTTTACATTGAGAGCCTTGCTGCAGACAAAGTTAGTGAGACGGCAAGAAACAATGGGTAGACGACTCACAGGTCCGACTCAGTAATGTCCATCAGGGTGTCCCACGTGTCGAAGCCCTCGTCAACAAAGGCATCGTGATAGCGCGCCAGATCCAAACGGTCGAGCATCTGTTTGAGAGTCGTCATGGGAGCGCAATATGTCCAGGGGGCATTCAGCACTGCAGAGAGGCAGGGCTCTACAGTTATGGATCGCAAAGAGGGCGAGTGCGGTGCTGGGCGTCGTAGGCGCTAGTCGCTGGCAAGTCTCGCTCAGTCAAAGAGGAGCCGTCACGACGACATGCTGGGCCGGCGTGCTTGAGCGGTAAAGTAATGCTTAACGGGCGACGAAGGTCGATTTGTCGATGGCCCACGAACAAGCACACACTTCGACTAGGTGCTGCACTCCGAGCCAATGAACGCCTGGTGTGGCCAGGTATGACGACCGGACAAGACACGAAAACGCTGCTGTAAACAAGACGACTCGCCTTCTGCACTTGGCTGGCTGCTGAGCGTCTGTTGCGCAATTGCTCGCTGCCCTGATCCAGACCAATTGCGCTGCTTCAAAGCGCGCCGCAACCGACTCTTTCAAGTCTTGTTCCGTTTTGCAAGAGTGGAAGGGAGGACGAACGGGGAGCTGGAAGAATGTCCGCTCGCGGACTCGACTCCGATGACTCTGTGTGAGCTCACGATTCGCGACGCCTGCAAGAAACCCGATGGACGGATATGCCAAACACCAGAGCAATCGCCCTGATCGATCAACAAACCTGACCAAGAACCCGATCTCAGCTGCAACTCCCCATGCCAAACCTCGTTTCCACCAGCATGACCGTGTACGTGTAATTAGGTCACGATTCTAACTTTTGTCATTTTAGATGCCGTCGATGAGCACATGTCTTGGCGAACCACGATTCATCCATTTTCCCCCTCACGGACCTCTTTTGGTGTTCATCAACGATGGCCATCGCAGATGTCGCTTTAATCACCCACCCTTCTCGCCCCCCTTCGTACCCTATTTTTTGCTGCTTTTGGTTGGGATCGGCAGGACAAAACAAAACATCTAGGGTTCCTTCTTTCCTTTGCTTCCAGCTCGCTTACATGCCCAGTCTTCGCATTCTTGTCACTTCGTCGCAAGAAAAGTAGGCAGGCGCCCGCCCGCACAAGGGCCGCCTATTTGTTTAAACGCCCGTGCACTTGCTTGTAGTTGCGTCTGCTTCACTCCCGCAACGCCGACGGCGCGAGGCACCGAGTCCGTCTCGTTTAGGCACTGTGGTTTTTATTAAACAAACATGGCATTTTTGCAATCGACTTTTCTCATCGTCGATATTGCGGAAGACTTTCCGATGCACCTGTCCCTGTCTCGTCCGCCCCCGATACGTACTCATCTATATCATTATCTATTATCACTGGTGCTGAGGGCCCAGATTCTGTACTACTTTCCCCAGACACGTTTGATGAAGTCGGAGGCGGTCCACTCGCTGCCAGTTCTAATTGACGCCTTTGTAATTCATGCTTGTCGTCCGTCGGTGGAAGATGATTGCTAGTGCCCTCGACTATGTCATGGGCAGTCTGAGATGTAGGTGGCTGATGAGCCATGTTCGATGGCAATGCAGTGGTTTGTGTCGAGCTCCCGACAGCAGTACCTGGGTCTTGGTAAGAGTAATCTTCAGGCAGTGCTGGAGCTGTTGCCTGTTCTGCGCCTCCAGATGCCGAAGCCATGGGCGGCGGTTGACTCGGCATCAATCGTGCCTCCGCTCTACGTAAACGTTCCTTTTCAGGAAGGGAGTCTTCGTCCTCTAACGGCGGAGGCTCGTGATAATCTGGATAATAAGACTCGTCGTATGGGTATCCTTGACCATCCCATTCATGATATTCCGGCCCGTGGTCGTAACCAGAGCCGTATTGATATTCCAGAGGCGTGTTGGGGCCATAGTCATGATTGTACACATCTGCGTGCTGATATGACTCAATATCTCGGCTCGATACTGCCGAATGGCCCTGTTGTTGTGGAGAATAGTGTGACATGTTCAAAGTCTGTTCAGCATTGGGTGATGATGGAGACGGTTCAGTCGCCTTCTCTTTGCCCTTCCTTGCTTTGCGTTCGCTGTCTGTGGTACCGACGACTACTTCAAAGGTGCACGTCGCGACAGATCTGTCTCTTCTGATAGGAGCAGTATCGAGGATGCCTGCGCCATTGAGCATTAAAAAGGGGGTATCGTCAGGGCCATTGAAGAGGTTATTTTCTTTGGAATCGACAGGGCGCGCAGCGGCAGAGACCGGGCCACTGCCATGCTGTGAAAGATATCTGTCATGCGTGAGCTTGCCCTGGATATCAAGGACAATTTCAATATAGTAACGGAAAGAAATCATGGCTCCAGGAACAGAGGTAATGGTGGGGAATGCGCCATGAGGGACACCAATTTTGGCGTTGATTTCGGCGGTTAGAGAGATGGGGTCCACATATAGTGGTACCAAGATCTGGGCAAGATCTTTGCGAAAGGTATGGCTTGATCCGGCACCTGACAGAGACAAGCCACCGAGACCGGTGATGGACTTGGGGTAGTAGTCCTCGTACTTGCGCTTCTGGCCGTCGCTTACGGGTCCCAAAGGCAGGGCAGGATGCATGTCAACGCGGGCCTGTCGGTATAAAGTGATGATGATGCCATTTATGCTCTTGATATGCTTTGTGTGGTTGATGGAGATGCGAACAGGAAAACTGTCTCCCCGCAAGCAGGCGCCTTTCAGCAGCTCGACAGTGGCAGTGATGAGCTTATGCGGACCATCGCTGAGGCTACTGCTGACGCGACTGTCGAGACTGAGCTCGCTGAGGGAGGGGGCAGGCGGTTCTGCTTCGTGCGTTGGGGTATTCGGGGTCCTCGAGGGTAGGGAAGCGGAGGTCTTGATCGGTTTGACCTTCCTGGAGACTGGCTCGAGTGTGATGGTTCGCGGTTTCGGGGGCAGCAGGGGGGCAATGTCGACGCGTTCTACGAGGTAGATCTTTTGGTCGTGGGTAATGACGGGAGCAATGGTGGTAGGGCGGGTCAGGGTAGCGGTGAGCATGTAGGAGATGGTGCCTCGTTCAAAGTCGATGCTGCTAGGCAAATCCATGTCGTCGGGGAACTGGACCTCGAAGTCGAAGCGGTACACGCCCTCGTCCAGACGGCCGTCACCGCAAAGCACCGACTCGTCCTCGAACAGCGAGGCGAAGCCATTTCCAAAGTATTCGCCCGACTTCTTTCCTCGGCCCTGGGCGCGACCGATACGATTGGTATTGCCGCGCAGCTGGTCGGCTGTCGCGCCGGGGGTGCGGTAGACCTGGGCAAAGCCGTGCAGACAGACGGAGACGTGCGTGACGCGGACGGGCTTGACGACCTTGACGACGACGCTTCCCTTGACGCTCTCGCCGGGCGAGTACTGCTTGTGCGGATCATGGGCCTTGATGTGGAAGTCGGCTATGCTACGGCCCTTTTGCGAGAACAGGGGAGACGCGAAGCGCGACAGGATGCGGCGACCGGCTGACGGGACCGAGGGAGCGGACGGGGCTGACGTGGATTGGGTGCGAGACGGCGACGACGAGCTCATGGTGTGGCTATCATGCGCAGCGGGAGCATCGTCACTGCCGGCCAGAGAGAGGTCGGCGCATTCACAAGGTTTGGAGGTTGAGACGAGTCCCCAACCCGCATCAGGAATCCATCGCCCTTTCCCGCAGTGCCCTTGTACTTGCACTGCCACTGCCGCCCTCGCGTCAACGAGTCCCTTCTCGCTGCCGCTCGCTCAAATGCTTTTGCTTTGCTATCATCTACATGTTCAATGACCATTGAGTGCGCGTAAGCCAAGCGCTCGGTCGGCGTCGCATGCTTCTGTTGCTGCCATGGGTGCGGCTCTGCTCAGTCCGACTTCGCTACCGTCTCCCAGCTGGTCAAGCATTATTCCTGCAGCCCCACCGACACACCAAGATTCAACAGGCATAGACTGGCAGCGTGCATGCGACAAGGTTCTCATCGCCGCCCGCTCTCTGTTTCAATCAATAAATAAGCTTTCACTCTTCTATTGAGACATCTCCTCTTAACGACATGATCCATCAACAGTCATCTGCCATCCTCGTGCACTTTTCGAGTGAATACAATTTTGATCGCGGTTTCGATATTTGTCTGTCTAACAAAAGAGAAGTTATTCCCCGAAACCTCCAAGAACAAGTCTGAAGATGAAACAAGAATACTCGACAAGAAAGGAACAAAGCAGAAAATGAAACACGCCATGCGCCTTGCTAAACCTCAAATGATACGCCCTCTAATGCTCAATCAAACCTTTCCATCCCAGCTCCAGACGCGATCATCGTCGACGTTTCTCCACTGCCCGTTGTTTATCTTATCGGCACCCATCATGACTCCAATGATGCGACAGGCCGCGCTAGAGCTGGCGCAAACTGCGCCATCTGCATGCCCTACTACTGCCAGATCAAGGAGGTAAGCACGTCCAACGAGCTCTCTCAGTTTCAGAACAGCCTTCTGCATCTCATCACCCATTCCCTGCTTGGATGCCGAAGGATGGCCTTTACCAAGGGAGAAGAACAAAGAAGCATAGAAACCTCCTTCCCAACCAGAATTCTCGTCGACGTGCTTGACATAGGCGGATCCAGGCTTACGGATGGGCTTCGCGGGTTCCAATGTCTTTTTGCTCGCCAGAACGATACGCTCTTGTGGGCGTGAAACGGTGAGGTGAGAGGGGAGTGTGTTGACGAGATCGTGCGACGACAGGATGTCCGGATCGTCCGAGGCAAGAAGCAAAGCAGTGGGCTCCATCGACGACTTGTTTGGTGAGAAAGAAGCAAACAGCTCGCTAGCTGCAGAGGTGTAGCGCTCGAATGGGAGATAGTCATGACTGTACTCGACCTCGAAAGGATGCAGGTCTCCACGACGAATGTGCATGCCGAGAAGTGGCGTCTGGGAGGCGGAGGCAGCGGCACGCATCACCGTCAGCTTGTGTGTCAAGAAGGACCCGTCCTCACCCTGCAGATAAAACAGGTCTTGGTAGCCTTGGCGGATCAGGTCATAGATGGGGCGATTCTTCTTGAATCCGTGCTTGAGTGACTGTTGGTACTCGGACTTGAATGCACTTCCAAAAGTCCAAGGCAAGGTCGCTGCAGAGACAACCAAATGGCGGGCACTATGAGGACAGGGAAGGACCTGATTTGCTGGTGGAGGTGCACAAGCTGACTGAGGTGGCTGTTTGAAGTATGTGGTGTATCGTCCGTACGACCTAGAGGAGTATCAGCATGCGATCGAAGCAAATGCGACTCAGTAAGCTCTTACCAGTTGGAATCATCGATGAAGAAAGTGCGACCTTCCTTCTTGGCCATACCGTAACTCAACCAGAGAGCGAGGAGAGTGTTGCCAAAGCCAGCTTCGCTTGTCTCCATGACGAAGGTCAAGCTGCTCTGGCAAACCGGAAGATCAGAACTGCTTCCATTGACATGACCAAGGACCGAGATGTGCTTTTGTCCTTCCGGCATGGCTGGTAGCAGATTCATGTCTTCGGCTTCGTCGACTGGCATAAACGTCCTGTCTGCCGCGTAGTAAGGTCGTTTCCAAAAGTGGGGTCTGCTCTTGCCATCAATTCTTGATGCGCGACCTGTCATGGCTTCGACACTGGCCCTGACTCCTTCGCTGGTCGAACATATCTTGTCATACTCGTGGTGCTTGAGAGGAAATCCGAATGATGGAGGTATCGAGACGGTCCATCGAGGCTGACCATACTGGTCCTGGAAGATAACAGGGATGGGATGGTCGGGAATTGGCGCTCCGTTGATGAGATCAATCTGTTTGTCGACATTGGCGAAGACGGTATCGAATTGAATATCGACCGTCAGTATAGGAGAAAGAGTATAGCAGATCAATACAGCGGCCAGAACGAACAGCATGACGACTGTGCGCCATCGAGGCGTCCTTTGCCAGCCATCAAAGAAGCCATGATGGTTCTCACGCGCGTGTTTAAGTAGGGGTGAAGGCAGAGGTTCGGCGTCTTCTCTAGCCGGGATCCATAGGAATCTTCCCTTCTCTGCACTATCCTGACTGTGATCGGCAACGACTGGCGACGTGTGGGCTGAAGCGAACGAACCCGTCGATGAGATGGAGAGGTTAGTGTTCCTGCGGTCACGCATACTGCCAGAGAGAGAGCCGAGTTGCATGAACTGTTTTTTTGGTATGCTCGAGCAGAGGCTGTATAAGTTTGGGACAGTCCAGTCACAGATGGATATCAGAGATCAGTCGTGCAACCAACTGCTGACATGTGTAAGATGATGTGCAGTCCGGCTGTGCTTCTGCTTGTCCGATGACTGCCGTACCACAGAAGTACCAATGTTGCGCAAGGACTCGCTCAAGAGGGGAAACGTAAATAAATCAAGGTCCAAAGTGAAGAGAAGAGCGACCAAAGACAGTTAGAAGGACCGGCTTCCGACTGGATGTTAAGAAAGAGACGGGCTTCCAGAGCCACAAAAAAAAGGCGCAGGTCGCAAGTCGTGCGGAGCTTGAAAGTTGGAGACTGGGTTAGGAAAAAAAGGAAGACCGACAAGAGAGCACGACTCGCCTTCGGCAGGAGGTGCATATATGCAGCATCGTTATCCACCCAGATGCGCCTCTTGTCTGTGCGGTGGCCGGGCACCTCTGACCAACCATCCCTGTTTGCTTTGGCTTTGCTACACGGACACGATACAATACGAGACGAGACGCTCATCAAACGAGGCCTATCCTAATGTCCATACCAGCGGTCGGATGGACGTAAGCCCTACGGCGCGAACGGCCAAGTCGAACGACCTGTCAAACCAGTCGTCACAGATCTACGTTGTGGCAGGCGGGTGTGAGAGAAAGAGTGAAGCCGGACATATGAAACGAGCCTAACTGCATATCGACAAAGTCGTCTCGGGTGTGCCCGCACCTGGCGCACCAGCCACCGTCCAACAAACACTCCTATCCTACTCTACTCTAGCCCTCCGCGGACTACCTACTCTTGAGATACTCTGCTTACAGCACGCAAAGGGGAAATCGAGGCCACGTGTGTGTCGCTTCTGAGGAGCGTCTTGATCCTATCACCACTCGTGTAAGAGAGAGGTCAGTACAGGTAAGGGAGCATGGCTGGGGTGACCTCGCAATGTCATGTCGTCAAGCCGCATCTGCTTGCCAGCAGCCAGTGGGGTCGCGGAAAAGAGAACGCGTGCGGCTGTGCTTGCAGACCTTAGGCGGACCTCAGAGCCCAATCACGACGCTCCAGAACATGGACATTCGCATGTATCTCGTACCCATGAACGTTGCCCAGCTGGCAGATGGGCCGAGTCAGCAGTGGGTTGTGTTGTGAATAGCCACGGCTGTAGGCTGGACTCTGTCACCGCAAATTGCTTGACGTGAGAATTGAACGATTGCTATGCTCGCTAATGATGTTTACAGCATGGATGGCATCGTCGTTTGAGCAGATCTCATTAATCTTAGGGTTGCGCGTCTGGTCTATTTAAAGCCATTCTCGACGGCCCTCTTGAGAGTCTATCGTGTTTGCAGAACTTGAGTCGAGCAGCTTCGCCTAACAACTCTAAGCGAGATGCGCCGCAGACCCTAGGACAAACACATATCATTTAGCAGACTCGGCTAGAAAGTGAGTCTTGCTCGACCTCTGTATGCAGAGAGCTCCGTTCAGCTGGCGGCTCTGAGTTCGAAAGGTGGACTTGATGCTGGGGTCACCCTGGCGTGTTGATGGAATGGATCAGAAACATAAAATATCTTGGACTGGGGGCCTCTAAACTGTATAATCATATAGAAACTCCAGACTGTCATTATATGGGAGGCTCCAAATGTGCTGATCTGCTTGTTACGGCGTTAGGTGCTTTATTTTCACGTTCTGCAATAAGGCCAACGCACTTCACTGATGCCTACCCATGTCTTCGTGAGAACAACAACCCAATATAGACATGGCTGCCTATGCATCCATAGATTGTAACGGGACGATTATCGAGGGGGCCATGGTATCTAACATCTGAGCCGACACTTGCTTGCTCAAAAAATCCATGAGATTTCATCAATCAAGTGAGCACTGAGAGTGAGCGGGATGATATTTACCTATCAGGGCACGGCTGGCAGGGTTTCGGCAAGCCGGATAAGAGGCCGAAGATCTGCCGGGCTGATGGCAGCTCTCTCAGCTCTGCGACTGGCGCGAGCAAACACTTGCGCGCTGACCAGACACACGAACCAACTTGCAAGGCCCAACGTGTTCACGACTGTTCTCTGCCCGACTCTCTCCACTCGCTCTCGTCTTTCGTACACCGTTCTCAACAAGATATTACAATAGCGTCCCCCGCACAATCTTATCAGGCTCGAAGCACTGCGCGACAAAGACTCAGCAATGACCGACTACGGCTATGGGACAGGCGACGAAGAGCTGGCCGAAGTCAGAAAGCTCGAAGCCGATGTTCAAGCCAGCCCGGACGAGTTCGAGAATTGGGAAAAGCTTGTTCGCGCAGTAGAAGGTCTTGAGGGCGGTCTGAACAGAAACTCGAGTCCTCAAGCCATCACAGCCGCCAGAAGCATCTACGACCGCTTCCTGGCAAAGTTCCCCTTGTTCTTTGGATACTGGAAGAAGTACGCCGACCTAGAGTTTGCCATTGCCGGCACCGAGGCCGCCGAGATGGTCAGTAAACACGCTCGACCACGCCCGCACACTCTGCTGACTCCAAGTTTAGGTCTATGAACGCGGTGTGGCCAGCATTGCCATCTCAGTCGACCTCTGGGCCAACTACTGTAGCTTCAAGGTCGAGACGACACACGACGACGCCATCATTCGAGAGTAAGTTTGCACTGTCCCCTCATATTTGCATGACCTTCACCTAGACCGTATTCACACGCCTTTGGGCCCTCTCGCTTCGTACCACAGACATGCAGCTTGTCGAAGACGGGTGAGAAACCATCGATACTCCCCATGACCTACTCTTCTCACGCACAGCCTTCAGACTCACATCACATGTTCAAATTCGAGCCTTGTCACATTCTTCTCTCCCTGGTGTTTGGTGGACTTGCAGTTGTCCATCACGTCCGACGGCCTCAGGAGGCTGAGAGGACTATATGCCTTGTTTGGTTCCCCTTCCCCCCTGCCTACCCTTCCTTGCCCTACATGAGGCATGCATCGGCTAACAGACCTAGGTTGTTTGAACGAGGCGCCACTTGTGTCGGTCTGGACTTTCTAGCTCACCCTTTCTGGGACAAGTACATCGAGTTTGAAGAGCGACTCGAGGCCCAGGACAAGGTCTTTGACATCCTCGCCCGCATCATCAATATCCCCATGCACCAGTACGCGCGCTACTTTGAAAAATACCGCCAACTGGCAGCTTCTCGTCCGTTGGCCGAGCTGGCACCATCAAATCTGCTCAGTCAATTCACTGCCGAGCTCGAGACCGAGACGAAGGGAAAGAGCCAGATTGAAGTGGAGCGCGCCATCCGCGCTCGCCTCGATACCTATCACCTCGAACTCTTCCACAATACTCAAACCGAGACGACCAAACGCTGGACCTACGAACAAGAGATCAAGCGTCCGTATTTCCATGTCACCGAACTCGACGAAGCCCAACTCGAGAACTGGTCAAAGTACCTTGATTTTGAGGAGAGTGAGGCCGATTACACTCGCAGCGCCTTCTTGTACGAGCGCTGTGTCGTTACGTGCGCGCACTACGACGAGTTCTGGCAGAGGTATGCCCGCTGGATGTACAACCAGGAGGGTAAAGAGGAGGAAGTCCGCAACATATTCCAGCGCGCCAGCTGCATCTATACCCCAATCGCCAGACCTGCCGTTCGTCTCCACTGGGCGCTCTTCGAGGAAGCTTGCGGCAGACCTTCTGTTGCTGCTGCAATCTACGAAGCCATTCTTGTCAACTTGCCCGGAAACCTCGAAGCCATCACTCGTCTGGCCAACCTCCAGCGTCGTCAGGTTGGTTATGAAGCCGCTGTTCAAGTCTTTGATCAGTATCTCGCTGATTCCGAATGCTCCATTGACGACAAGGGCGCACTTGTTGTAGAGATGGCTCGACTGGCCTGGAAGTCCAAGGGTGATGCTGTCGAAGGACGTGATATCCTCTCACGTCAGCAGCACATCTTCCTTGATAGCCCGTCCTTCTGGGCAGGCTACCTCAGCTTCGAGATTGACCAATTGACGACTTTGGAGACTGCAGCCGAACAAGCCGAGCGCGTGAAGGCGCTTCACACCACCATCCGACAGAAGACTCGTCTGAACGCAGATGTTGTCAGAGACCTTTCTCAAAGATACATGGGCTACCTGACTGAAAAGCAGAGTAAACTCGCAGCCAGAGAGTATCTCGACCTTGACATGCAAGTCAATGGCCCTGCCTCGGTCTCCACAGCCGGCAACGTTGTTGGCGCAAAAGGAGCAGCAGCTTAAACAGCTCGCAATCACCTCCCACAAACACAACCGGAACAAATCAAGCGTATACCCAGATCGCTGTATCACAAATCCATGCTGGACTGGCTTTCAACCAGCCAATCCGAACCAAACAATCTGCCGTGTGGTACTCGCGTTGGTATATGCGATTCTGTTGTACATGCATCTGCCACAGTTGTTGGCCCGGGCCCATCCTGATACTCAGCAGGACGACGGACAGAGCGGCGGGAAAACAGAAAACGTGAACCGCGCCAACTCCGTCTTGCTGATCGCATGAAGATATCAGAGTCTATAGCATCCAAAAGTAAATAATGAATGATCAAGTTATGCCTTCTAGGTGCTTCTCGTGCCCATCTGATACACTGTCATCCTCCGAGTACTTTGATAGCACTCAAGCACCGCAGTGACGCGATAAGATCTCATGCGGGGAATGTGCGTTGCCGGCCGCTGACACTCACAGGAAGGTTAACTTGTGTCTTATCTTGCCGACCTCGCCGATCATATCAATATGCGTAACTTGTAAAGGCAGCTGAGCCTCGCTTTCATTGATGTGCAAGACTTGATTCTTGACAATTGAGGCAGGTACATGCACAACGCGACCCCTCACCACCCAGCCGCCCCACTCCAACCAGTACTTAGGGTGGTTGTACTCGAGTATAAATGCTCCGTGATCGCACGCGAGAGTTTCTCGCTTCTCCAGTCTCACGCTCTGTGTTATCTACTGGCTTAATAGCTGGTATAGGTGTCTTCTGTGTCGTGGCCATGTTGTTTTCTCCCTGGGTCGATACCCTTGCTTGTCTGCTCGCCTTTGGAGTGTCGGACATTGGTGCCACCGTCATCAGACAAGGATACTCACATGGACTTCCTTCATCTCCGGAGATTCCTCACGCTGGGCATCATGGCTCCAACATGACCAGACTGCATGGAGGTGTTGCCTCGGAAAGCACCATATGTTCTGGCATTGGACGCGACCTGCTTCTGAGAGGAGGAACAGCTGCTGATGCAATGGTCGGAACTACGTTCTGTGTTGGTGTGATTGGCATGTATCATTCTGGAATCGGTGGTGGCGGCTTTATGCTGGTCAGAGGTGCCGATGGAGAGTATGAGTTCATTGACTTTCGCGAAACGGCACCTGCGGCCGCCTTCCAAGACATGTATAAGAACAACACGAATGCAAGCATCTATGGGGGCTTAGCAAGGTATGTTTCGAATAACAAATATCACTCAAACAATCACCAGGTACTAATACCGAGTAGTGGTGTTCCTGGTGAAGTCCGGGGACTGGCACACTTGCACCAGAAGTATGGCAGACTGCCATGGAAAGACGTAATGCAAGGCGCAATCAAGACTGCTCGCTATGGGTTTCCTGTCACAGCCGATCTGGTCCGTTACATGGCTTCTGCCACAGCAGGTGCGACGACCAACTTCCTTGTCGATGATCCAAATTGGGCTATCGATTTTGCACCCAACGGCACTCTGCTGCGACTCAACGACACCATCACTCGTCAGCGCTATGCTTCGACACTAGAAGCCATTGCAGAGCGTGGACCTGACGCCTTCTACACTGGCCCTATCGCGGAAGCCATGATTGATACGCTGCAAGCAGCCAATGGGACAATGATCATGGAGGATCTGAAGAACTACACCGTCGCAATCCGGGATCCTGTCGAGATTGACTACAGAGGATACAAGCTCAAGAGTGTGAGTGCTCCAGCATCAGGCGGCGTAGTACTGTCCATCCTGAAGATCGTGGAGGGTTACGATACCATGGGTGAAGAAGCGTACCTGAATCTCAGTACTCATCATCTTGATGAAGCAACACGCTTCGGATATGGCTTCCGTGCTTCTATGGGAGATCCTTTGTTCGTCGAAGGTATGGACGAGTATCAAGCCGAGATCATCAACGCGACTACGGCCGCAAATGTCCGTCATCTCATCTCGGATACCCACACGCTCAATGTATCGGCGTATGATCCTGCCAATCTGGAAATCAAGGATACACCTGGAACCTCGCAGGTAGTCACTGCCGACAGCTCTGGCATGGCGATCTCGCTCACCACGACAGTCAATCTGTTGTTTGGTAGCCAGATCATCGTTCCATCAACTGGAGTAATCATGAACAACGAGATGAACGACTTTTCGATCCCAGGAACAAAGAACGCCTTTGGCCTTGATCCTTCAGAAAGCAATTTTGTGCGTCCCGGAAAGAGACCGATGTCCTCGATTGCTTGCACGATCGCTGAATACCCCGACGGCTCCCTCTACTTTGTCACAGGCTCTGCAGGAGGTAGTAGAATCATCACCGCAACGTTGCAGACATTGTGGCATGTTTTGGACCAGAACATGACTGCTGCCGAAGCGTTGGCAGCACCTCGTCTGCATGACCAGCTTTCTCCCAACTATGTGAGCTTCGAGTATGCATACGACAACAGCACTGTGGATTATATGAAGAGTCTGGGGCACAACGTCACTTGGGTAGCCCCAGGACAGAGCACAGCACAGTGTTTGCGAGTGTTGAGCAATGGCACGTTTGACGTCGCTAGCGAGCCTCGCCAGCTGAACTCGGGTGCATATGCTGTATAAAACCCAGAGACAAGATAAATAGATGATGATATGTATGTACACTTCTGTTGGCATGTAGAATAATTTGATCAAGAATATTGAGAGAATTCTCTCGATCGTGGTGAGCGTGTTAGAGGGGGAATGGTCAGCATGGACCCAACCACCTGCTCGATCCTGAGGTTTGTACGAGCCACAAACAGGCTTGTGGCTCAACAAGTTGTTCCTGAGTGATCGCCCAGGCCAATTTGGGATGGTCGGAAAGGGGAAGCCGTGAGTTCCTGCATAGAGATCCGACGTCATTGAGGAATCTTGGCGTCAAAATCTTGGATGCAAGTTGGCTTGGACGCGAAGCTTTTGATGAGCATGTACAAGAAAGTATGCCTCACGCGTCATGGTATATGTAATGGGCAGATGCAGGTCTCAGGTGGCAGGTAGGTGCTTGAACAGTTAATTTATATAGACCCTGTTTTCTCTTCAAAAAGACCCTTCTTTCCACCGTCCACCTCAACACCGACGACGTGAAAGCAGACGCAGCAAGCAGCAAGCAGCATGCATTCCACCACAGCATCTCTCGTCCTCTCGGCGGCGGCACTGGCGGCTGCGAAGTACACCTTCGACCCTCTGAAGCACATGTCTGGCATCGCTCCCTACTTTGAGCCCCACGACCCGACAAGCAACTTCGACCCTGCGCCGCCTCAGGGCTGCAATGTCACGCGCGCCGCCTACCTCGTCCGCCATGCTGCCATCTATGCCAACGACTTTGACTACGAGTCCTACATCGAGCCCTTTGTCAAGAAGCTCGAGGCAAGCCAAGGAAACAGCTCCATCGACTGGGACCGCTCTCACGCCCTGTCCTTCCTGACCACCTGGACGAGCCCCATCGAAGATGAAGACATTGAGAAGTTGTCCAAGGTCGGCAACCTGGAAGCAATGAAGCTGGGCGTCGACATCTACGAGCGCTACCAACACTTCAAGCAACCAAAGAAGGTCTGGACCAGCTCTGCCGAGCGCACTGTTCTCAGCGCCGAGAGCTTTGTCGAGGGCCTTGCCATCAAGGAGAACGAGACGGACATTGTCCAGATTGGCGAATACAAGAAGACTGGCGCAGACTCGTTGACCCCTTACAAGGCCTGCCCTGCCTACTCTGGCAGCAGAGGAAGCGACCAGTCCATGGTCTTCCAGAAGAAGTACACGGCCCCCATAATCTCTCGTTTCCGTCACGAGGTTCCCACCTTCAACTGGACCGCCTCGGACATTTACGGCATGCAGCAGCTGTGCGGCTACGAGACTGTCATCCGTGGCGACTCGCCTTTCTGTTCTCTGGACCTCTTCAGCCCCAACGAGTGGCTCCAGTTCGAGTACACCAACGACATTATGTACCACCACAATACTGGTTATGGCAACCCTGCTTCTGGTGCCATCGGTTACCCTTGGGTCAAGTCCTCGGCCGACCTCTTGACTGCGCAGAACGCTAGCCAGGATATTTACGTTTCCTTCACCCACAGAGAACTTCCTCCTACCGTCATTGTGGCCCTGGGTCTCTTCAACAACACTGCCTACTCTGCCTCTGACGATGTCAACGCCACCATGCCTTCAGATGGAATCAACCCCAACCGCGTTTGGCAAAGCAGCAAGTTCATGTCCTTCTTGACAAACATTGCCATCGAGCGCATGGAGTGCGACAGCTTTGGCTTCCAGGACAACGCCAACCAGACCGGCGAGTACTACCGCATCCTGGTCAACAAGAACCCTCAGCTCTTGCAGGAGTGCACCGATGGCCCTGGTATGAGCTGTTCGAGAGAAGCCTTTCAAAACTTCATTGATGAGAAGACTCAGAGATTCTCAAACTTCTCGGAGGAGTGCGGTGTCACTTACAGCAACTCGACTGATGCTCTGACCATCTACAACACTTAAGTGCGCATGCACACTATTTAGATAGTAATTATGAAATAATGTCTTAATTTTGAACAAAATGATTTTGTAGTGTCTTCATAACATCGAAGGAATGTGTAGATTGTTCATGCCCGTCGAATCGATTGTCGTGTCTCCGCGCGTCCTTCCCCAAAGAATCCAACCACCTCAACCATTGATCGTGCTTGCATCTTACAACCAGCAACCTGGGTCATGTCACGCCACTATTGATCATGCGCATCACTCTGCGAATCGCCCTGCGCTTTGTTGGCAGTATCGCTTTGATCGGCATTATTGTTTTGTCATTTTCACAATCAAACGTTGCATACAAAGCATTGAACAATCATCTCTCAACGTACAGAGCACCTCTTTCCATACCAGAGCCACCGGCCATCAACAACACTCGACCACTCAACTCGGTGCAGGAATTTTGGTCTGCCTGGGCGCAAGTCTACAAAGCCACGCAGCCTCATGCGGCCAAGCTTGAATTGATGTTCAATGCGGGCAACCTGCCTGTCTCCGAAGGCGATCACTCATCGCGAACCCAACATACTGAGCTTCTCCAGGGACTTGACTCTATATCACCCTTACAGACTGCCCACAGTAAATTTGTTTCAGTACTGCAGTCATGGCCCGATCACCTCGCCGAGCAAACCTACAACGGCACAGGTGTTGTGATTGTGGGCGGCGGTGAATACTTTGGCCCAGCGATCATTGGTATACACATGCTACGTCGTAGTGGCAGCAATCTTCCAGTGCAGATCTTTGTAGCCGATCAGTCTGAATACGAGGAGAACTTGTGCAAAGACTATCTGCCTAAGCTTGGTGCAGAATGCCTGATACTCTCAGACTTCATACAAGGCTTTCAAGTAACGCACTATCAACTCAAATCTTTGGCCATGTTACTCAGCTCGTTCGAAAACGTCCTCTATCTCGACAGCGATAGCATACCCCTCCTTGACCCTGAGACAGAGCTCTTCGTAACAGAACCATACACCTCTACTGGATTGGTCGTGTGGCCTGACTTCTGGATCTCTACAGAGTCTCCCTCTTTCTATACCGTTGCGGGTCTCGGTAAGATGCCAGCTGGTCTACCCAAAGCATCCTCTGAAGCAGGTCAATTACTCATCAACAAGCGGAAACATCTCAAGACTTTGTTGCTTGCAAACTACTACAACATCTATGGACCTGGTTTCTACTATCCACTTCTGAGTCAGGGCGCGCTTGGCCAAGGAGACAAGGAAACATTCATGGCTGCAGCAATGGTACTCAACGTCCCATATTACCGCGTCAAAACAGGTGTCGCGTCAGTCGGTCGTCTTGACGGCATCGAAAAGAAAGGCAGTGGTATGATACAGGTCAGCCCTTCGGACGAATTCCAACAGCAGGATGGAGACAAGTCCAAGAAACCTAGAGCGGCATTTCTACACGCCAACACCCCAAAGATGAACGCCGCACACCTTGTTGATGAAGGTGATCTTTTGAGTACTGACGACCACAAGCCATTGCGGTTATGGGGTCCTCAAGACGAACAGATCAAGAAATTCGGCATGGACCTCGAAGAGACGGTATGGGACTTGATCGTACAGACGGGTTGCGAACTGGCTGATGCAATTCGAGAATGGTCCAACCGCCAAGATTTGTGTCTTCGTTTGAACGAACATCGAGATTCTGTGTTCAGAAACGATGCATGATCGTCACTTTGTCGGGTCGAAAACTCAGCATATCAGATGCGATAGGTACGGCCAGTCTGATGGGATGGCAGATGGTTGTTTGTGAGCTTTCCTGATTTCCAGAGCTCGTTTGTTGCTGGCTACCAGAGTCGAGCCAACCTGACTGCCGTTGGGAACATGAAGCTGATGACTTATCCATTCTCCGATGCTAGCAAGTTTGGCCAGATCCACGCCTGTATCGATACCCATGCTCTCGAAGAGATATACAACGTCCTCTGTTGCGACATTTCCTTTCGCTCCAGGACTGTATGGGCATCCTCCCAGGCCGCCCACACTGCTGTCGAATGCTCTAATACCCATCCGATAGGCTTCTTTCACGTTGGAGATTGCTTGACCGAACGAGTCATGAAAGTGTCCGGCAAGTCTGCTGGCTGGTATCTCTTCCAACAAGGTTTCAAGGAGTCGACGAATGTCTTCTGGGGTTGCTGTTCCAGTTGTGTCTCCCAGACTGATCTCGAAGCAACCCATCTCCAGCATATTCTTTGCCATCTTCAATACTGTCAAAGGCGATGTTCTGCCGTCATATGGGCAGTCGACCACGCAAGACAAGTACCTAACAAGTCAGCAAGATTTTAGACGAACCGCTGTCAAACGTACCCCCTGACTCGGACATTCTGTTCTCGGGCTCGCACGACGACAGCTTGGGCTCTGATAAGCGATTCTTCGACGCTGCAATTAATGTTGTTGCGGCTGAACCCTTCGGTGGCCGAAAGGAAGATACCGATCTCTTTGACGTCAAGCGCTAATGCTGCTTCTAAGCCCTTTAGATTCGGGATTAGCACTGGGAATGAGATGTCGCCCTTTGCGACCGATAACTTCATGCTCTCCATCACAGTCTTTGCATCCGACAACTGAGGGACCCATTTTGGTGACACGAACGACGTGGCCTCGATCGTCCGTAACCCGGTTTGAGCAAGTCTGCTGATAAGATTGATCTTTGTTGCCGTCGGTACTACATCTTTGGTGTTCTGCAATCCATCCCGAGGCCCGACTTCGATGATCCGAACAGCATCTCCTGGCATATTGAAAGTGGATATTAGAGAATCATGTTGCAAGGAAAAGGGCTGCTCGGATCCCGAAGAGAGACTACATCTTCACCTTATACTAATGTTCGGCAAGGCTGAGACATAACGTCAGAGCGACACGATCCAACTCATACCGAAAAATAGCACTTTTCGGAATATGAGCATTATCCGAGGGTGGCCTTTCCCCCACGCGCCACCCCCATCCGGGATCTTGAAAGCCTTGGCATTTCTGCGGACCTCGGCTCCTCCGGCATCATGGATCCCTCATAGCAAGGGCAGTCTTTCACATGTTTCGTCCGCAACATAAGCAATGAAGATACAGTCATGGATTATGCGATCTGATCTCAAGATGCCGATGAGATGTTGGATCTGGTCAATCGATCGTTGATCGCAGGTTAGGGAGGTGTACTTGCAGAATCCATCATCATTCATCTACGATTGTAGACCGTCTCGTCGTCACTGTCGCTAAGCATGAGCGGACAGTATTCCGACAAATAAGTGTGAGAAGATTCTCAAGGATACTGGGGGAAGGTACGATCTTGCGGACGGTCTGACACAAAGAAAAAGGAAGGAGGCATCAAATATCATAACAGAGAAAGCTTAGCACAGATGAATCGCAGAACGATGCATTCTTTCCACTCATCAAGATAAACCGTACAGCAGCTCCCTGCCCCGCAACTGCTCCTCACGACTAGAGAACTACACGCCCTTCCACAATCCATCCGCTTCCTCATCCCTACCCTGACCCTTGACACACTGCAACAAAAGCTCCATCGTCCCAGCCTCTTGATCGAGAAAACGAGTCTGCATATGGCCAGACTTGGTATCTAGGATAGGTCTTTTGGCGAGCCAGATCAGCAAGTCTTTTAACATCGGCTCTGCTTCTGTGTATCTGTGTTGTTGGACGAGGTTGTTGCAGAGATTGTAGCGGTCTGAGTGTGTGGCGTCTTGGCCTTGGTGCTGCTGTATGGTGGAGATTGTGGACCGATGAGAGGCTTCTGCAAGGGCCAGCTGGTTGCTTGGTCGCGGGCTTGGGCGATGGTTTCGCGGGTTTGGGTGTCCATGGTGCCAGCTGGGTATTGTGCCTTGTGTTGGCCTTCGTGTCGAGTTGCAAGCCTTGGGTATAACTGACCTGTAAGTATATGATCCCGGATGACCAATGTAACAAGGGTGTAGAGTCCGGAGAGTTGACTGAGATGGAGTGACTTCTTATTGCTTCGCACGACGTTCTGGTGGTGTTCTTTGCTGCCTAGGATACCAAAATATATGGTCACTTTCCCCGAGCCTATGTAACGTGGCTTGCTCTCATTGGATGAAACATCGTTGCATCCAATGGTCGAGAGACTGCATAGAACAAGAGCACGTCTGGCAGCTGATGAACATTGGACAGAACATTGAACAAAACCTCAACGACATCTTGAACTGAATAGATCTTGGAATCACCGCCGTGGTAGTAGTCAAAGTAGTGTACTTCGATGGAAAGAAGGTGGACGCCTGATCGACTTGCATGAACTCCCCACCACAGCCTCGGCGTGTAAGTATATAACTTGCACCCACACGACTCAGCAACATCCGCAAATGAATATTCGTGGAGCTGCAATCCCATGGCTGACCCATTTACCATCGCCGTGTCAGTGGGCGGCCTAACAAGTCTGGGCATACAGCTTCTCCAAAGTCTCAACAAATATGCCGGTTCAGCACTCGATTCGAAAGGTCGCATCACGGCCATTTCCACTGACATCGATCTCACTGTTCAGGTGTTTCAAACCCTGGAAACGACTATCAAGGATGATGCGAATAGAGCAATGATGAACGATGACGCCGAAAGACTTGCTCGGGATGCCATCACTCAATGCCGGCAAATCTTTACAAAGATACAGTCGACACTTCCAGAATTAGGCCCCGATGGCCTTAGGATGAAGAGTAGGATCACCTATCCTCTCATCGAGCCAAAATTGGAGCTTCTCAGGGGAAACCTGGAGAAGGTCAAGACGACACTGCAACTCTTGATGCATGTAATCATGTTTGCGGCCATGTCCAAGAGGTTTGTGTTGATGTATGGATCTACAGATTTCTGATGCATCTAACACGTTTTAGACATGCTGAACAAGCTTCTCTGGATCAACAACGCCTTGAGATCGAGAAACTCCTTCAGGAAAAGGCAAGAGCTGAAGCCAGACTCGAGACATTAGAGCGCGATCATGCGGAAGCTCTTACCGCTAGGGCTCCAGCTTTACCAACTATCGGCCACCTCAACACGCTTTCCATCCCTCGGGAGCCTGGGCCTGTCGTAAATTTCGCAATGACTGAGCAGCCTTCACTTTTCGCAACTCTCGTTCGAGACCAAAGTCTCCCAATACGCGAAGACTATGATAGCAACCAGGCAGATATAGGTATTACGACCGATAACCGTCCCCAACTACTCATGGGGCAAAAGGCATCAACAGAAAGTAGACCGAAAGGCTTGGGCTTCGAGTACGAGCACAACCTGACAATCTCAAACGAGTTTAACGCTTGTCATCTCACTGTGCGACCAGAGCTTGGAGTAGGAACTTCCACAATCGAACCTGATTCGGTGTCGACCCCCTATCTCGAAGATGACTCCTTGTTACAATCTGGAGGTCTGGATGACACTACCAGAATCTCTAGACATATGGTCATCCCACAATCTTTGGCGACAGATGTGGACTTTTCGCCAGGATCGAGCACGACCTCTCGAAACGAGATCGCGATAGTGCCTCCATCTCCTGACAACTCTGAAGCCGAAGATTTCATGATAAATCTGCACGACGACTACACTGCCTGTTTACGACAGCTTCACGCGTTTCAGTCGCATCTCGAGAAAGCCTTGCTGAGAATGTATGTCCCGAGTATCGGTGTTCCCGTCGTGAAGCCAGATCTGGACATATTGTCCCGACGCGAGATCGTCAACTCTGTCAACACGGCCGCTCGGAAGACTTCCGACTGCCTCAGTCAGCGAGTAGTCAGAACATCCTCGAACCAAGATCCTATTGCTGCCGCCTCCACCGATCTTGAAGCAGGTCTTGGAGCCGCTGATCTGTTTCACCATCATCACCGCAAACTGTCAACACCCGACCGAGATCAATGTATGTCTTCTCACCAGTCGACACCTGCACGAGCGTCTCAAACGTATGATAAATCCAATAGAAGAACAGACGGTATATCTTCGCCACAGCAGCGCTCACACACCATCGATTCTCGAGATGAGAATATGCCACCAGTACCAATTGCTCGGTACAAGCGAAGGAGTATGGCATTTGACGTCTCGCCATCGTCATCATCAGCAGAGGACGAAGACAAACGAGCAGACGCTATCTTGCGAATTCAACGTCGGAGGCAGAGTAGCAGGAGACTTTCCCAAATCACGTTAGCCGAGGAACCTGCTTTCAGACCACTGGATGTGTTGATCTGCGAGGATCATCCTGTCTCACGCCGTGTCATAGAAAGACTTCTCAAGAAGTTCCATTGTCGCACCATCTCTGTGCAAGATGGTTCTGAAGCAATACGTCATGTCATGAGTAAAGTCAAGTTTGATATCATCATGATGGAGTCAAAGTGGCCTCAAATCAAGGGAGCAGACGTCGTACGCATGATACGAGAGACCAAGAACACAAATTCACATACTCCAATCGTTGCAGTCACGGGATGTCTTGAAGAGCTACAACCACCGCATGGATTCGATGCGTTGATTGACAAGCCTGCAGACACAGCCAAACTGGTCGAGGTAATGAGTCGACTCTGCCAATGGAAGCCACCTCGAAAATCATCATTGACCAAGGAAATTCCAACGACTAGGTTTCTATCTGGCTATGGATTGCTTGCCGACAGACTGCGTGGATCCGGCAGAGAAGACTCGATGGCATCAAGTTCGATACCCGAGATAGACAGCCCACATGACTCGATCCCGGCCAGCAGCAGTGGACATGCCAACGACTGGCAAGAATCTCGGCAATCAGTTTTTCAAAGCCTTTCAACATCTACAGGTCCATTTCATCAGATATCCAAAGAGGAACGTCTTCTTCGTAGGCAAAGTATTCCCGTATGGGAGGGCATATCAGTTCGCTGTGTAAAGACATGTGCCAGCGTTGAAGATGGATCTCCTGAGTTCCAGAGTTACATAGAAGAACCTTCAGATGACGAAGGTGGCCTGAAGATGGTGCAGCAGTATCAGGACTGTCTGCAGACGGTACCTCTGAGCCATAGAGATGATCCCACCAGAACGAGGTATGGAAATGGAACCGATGATGTCGAGCCGGAGTTACCCACTCTGGATGATTTGTTGAAGCAATGGACCAAACTGGACGACAGCGGCAGAGATCACACGGATGCTTGAGTGAGGGACAATGAACTCTGCTCAGGATATTTACCTGTATCGTTCATTCTAGTAGTAACATAGGGATTGAGTGAGGGACCACAACAAGATATATACACGGCGCTACTTTCTTATTGTCAGTCTATGATGGGACAATCAAAAATTAGATCCTGCCGTAAGTCACATGGTCGTCCTGAGCAGCTTCACCGCTCTCGATACACCTCTGAACTGCAATGATGTCGATATTCTCATGAATCCAAATCTATTAGTTATGGCCTTTGTAAAGTCCTTCTTCACCTCCACACAACTAACTCTCCGCCTTCTTAGTCTGCTTAGTCCTCAACTTCATCAAGAGGTACACAAGCCCATACATGCCAAACACAAACACCACCACCAAGCCCGCGTTCCTCCAACCATAATACTTGTCTTCTAGATTAAGTGTGTGTAAATAATCGGCCCCGGTCGTGTATTGGCACACCCGGCAGGCAGAGGTGTCATTAGGGTTGAGCAGATTTGTTGCCGCCCCCATGCCGCTTTGGTAGGCTGACAGGTACTCTGCACAGGTCTGGCCGGTTGGGGGGTCGAATAGAGCGACTTCGTTGGGTTTGCAGATGACGGGCTTGTCCCAGGTTGTGAAGACCATTAGGCTGGACATAAGATAATTGAATGGGTCAAGGTAGTAGAGCCTGTGAAGGATGGCGTTAGTTTCTGCGAGGGGGCTTGAAACGGTCAGATTGAATCAAAACTCACCAGTATCTCCAGAAAGGCTGGATTTGACTATAAGGCACGACGACACCGGCAAAAGACACCAGTGTTACAATCACCAACGGATTGACCAGCGAGGCAAAGACGGCGTTGGGCGCATATGCTGCAATTGCTTGTCCGATGGCTGTGTAGAGAAACTCGTACATTACCTGCATCCATATTAGCTGACACTCACGGACATCTCAAAGATAGGAAAGCCTTACGATAACAAAGAAGACGCTGCCAGCAGAATACGGCGAAGTGTTCAATCCAGGAGCAAAGTACCAGCAAACATAGTACAATAGTGCACACACAATTAGGTATGGGAACTCCGAAACGATCAATCCAGTGACGAAAGGACCCCAGTGGTACTAAGATGTCACAAGATCAGCAGGTGCATCTTCGAAGTCGCAGTAAAGGCAACTTACCATCTTACTTTTCTTCTCTCTTGCCTCGAAGATATCTCTTCTATCAATGAAAAGTGGCTGTAGCTGTGAGATAACACCTGGCGACACGAAGATGAGGATGAAAACAGTGAACAGGTTCTGTTGCAGGTCATTCAGCGAGTCCCCGATCATCCAGAAAGTGAATCCATTCAGAAGAGCTAGAAGAACGTGCATGGCAAACTTGTTCATCACATACTCTGTATTGCGGTAAAGAGAGATGTTCATGCGTTGCGTCACAAGCTTAGTCTGCGTCCACATCGAAGCAGCGAACTCGTTGCCGTCGTCGCTAACGGTGGTAGGATTCGATGCTGCTTGCGAGATCATGTCGTCAATCTCGGTCGATAGATGTTTGTGCTCGTCAGATTCAAGCCAGATTTGGCTCCAATCCTGTTCCCCTGAGCCAGTGATAACCTCGATCATATGCTCGGCCGGGTTTGCTTCTGGTAAGCAAGGTGCACCATTGCGGCTCAAATACTCCTTGATAGTCTCGGCATTGTCGCCAATATCACCAAAGTAGACGGTCTTGCCGCCTTTAGCAAGGAGAAGCAGTTTGTCAAATTGTGCAAACAGTTGAGCTGAAGGCTGGTGGATGGTAACCAAGATAGCTTGACCCGCTGCTGCAAGTTTTCGGAGGAATCTCACGGTATTGAAGGCAGCTTGACCATCCAAGCCGGAAGTAGGTTCGTCCAGGAATAACAACAACGAAGGCTTAGCAACCAATTCCACAGCGATAGTCAAGCGCTTGCGTTGTTCGATTGACAAGCCGGACCCTGGAGAGCCAATAAGTGTGTGCTCGAGAGCAGACAACTCGAGGAGATCTATGATGGTGTCAACGTAGCGTAATTTGTCTTCGTCAGGCGTGTCGCGAGATTGGCGCAATCGAGCTGAGAATTCCAGAGCCTCACGAACCGTTGCTAGAGGCTCATGGATGTCGAGTTGCTCCACGTAACCGGCTGAGCGTTGGAAGGAGATAGGAATAGGCCTTCCGTCAACCAAGACGGAGCCGGTGATCGTGCCTTGGGTTTTGCGTTGGGCCAAGACGTCCAATAGAGTGGTTTTGCCCGCACCTGACGAGCCCATGAGGGCACCGAGCATGCCTGGCTTGACGTAGCCTTGCACATTGTCCAAGAGTACGCGATCACCGTCCGGGGTCTTCACAGTATAGGTGAGGTTCTTCCAGGTGAAAATGCTCCTGTTGCGGATCAGATCAGACTCGATGTTGTCGTCAGACTCAAAACCAGTATCCGTTTCCTTTTCCGAGACTTGAGCAGATTCCTCATCACAAGCTTGCAAGAGATGTGTCACTTTGTTCTGTCTTTCTCGAGGAATCAGTAGCTTGCGGCCTCCTTCGCCGACCTGCTTCCACCTGGAAGTGAAGAATATCGTGATGGCGATGAAGAACACCCACCAGGAGCACAGAATGCCGAAGTTGCGCCAAACATGCGAGTGGGAATACGATAGGCCAGCAAGATATGAGTCCCCCAAGAAGCTGGTAGCACCTTGCTCAGCGCCAATGACGCCGACACAAGATTGTCCACCCGCATTTCCTCCGTATCCAGGACCATTTGGAATGAGATTCGGGCCAACACATGGCATCCGAGTGTTATGAAATTCATTCGACATGAGTGCATCGAAAGTATAGGCCATTGGATTGATCCTAATCAGCGCAGAGGAAACACATTAGCAATATTTCTTATACCTCGGCTCGAGGCGTGCGTCCCACTCACCAATAGATCCATACAAACCACGGGTGCATGACAGGTTTTGCGATCATATAGCCCATGTATATGAATAATGCCACAAAAGTAAGACCGGAGACCTTTGTAGCAGCGTCGAATGTTGGAAAGGCAGCGCCGACAGCTCTGAAGTACTGTGTCATAGTCAGGGCGTTCATGTAACTAATGACCAGGAATGTGAAGAATGCAGCAGCAGTGTCTTTGAGGCCAACCATCCAGTAAAGTACAATACTGAATTGCCCAACTTGGAACAACATGATGGGGAGATCAGCGACGACCTGGGCAATGACGAAGGCTGCCGGATGATACAGAGCGAAAGAGCGGTGTTTTGCTAGGACGGGTCTGCCTGTGAAAGAATCCGTCACCTCGCCGAGAGCAAGCAAAGCATGGTACAGAGTTGAGAAAAAGATGGCGCCACCTTTGATGAAAAGGCCAAGATTGTTAGCAGGAGCAGCATAGAAGAGCGATCCACCAATCAGTGCTTGCACAAGGGTCGCAACTTGCTTGATGATCATGGTGGACTTGTCTCCCCACAACAATTGATATTGTCTGATGACCGTGATCTGCACTTGCTCGAAGAAGTTTGCAGAGACAGGTGAGTCTCGAATGCCTCGGTGCTTGTCTTTGGCGACCAAGTCTCGGAATGCCATGGTGTCGACTCTTGCTGCTTCACTGTCGGGATAGCTTTGCGCTTCTTCAAACATGTGTATCTTGTTTTGAGAGCGGTCGTAAGCCGCAGCTATATCCCCATTTGTGCGAGGGAATGTGTGCTCGTACCCAGGGGCGATCTTGCGCTCGGTTGGGACTGTCACACCAGTCAAGAAGTCACCCTTGTTTGAGCCATTAACACAGACGAAGCCAAGGTCTTCCATGAATGGAACTGCGTCCTGGCAAGGCCCGTAGTAAATCTGCTTGCCCTCGTCGAGAACGAGCACCTTGTCGAATTGCTCGTAGATTCCATTGCCTGCTTGATACAACGTGACGATACTAGAAAGTCCAAGAATGTCTGTCATGGCCCGAATCGCTTTAATGTACTCGAGGGCAGTGCTCGCGTCAAGGCCTCTAGTCGAGTTGTCCCAACAGTAGATACTCGCGCGTGTGGCAAGACATTCAAGAATTGACACACGTTTCCTCTCACCACCAGAGACGCCGCGGATGAAAGCATCACCCACTTTGGTCTTCGCTGTGTGGGAGATGCCGACTGATTCGAGCAAGAACTTCTTGTATTCTTGCGCATACTGCTCTTTCGTCTGGTATCCTGCTGGAAGATGGCGAGGGGACTTTAACCGTGTGGCAAAATCAATAGTGTTCTGGACTGATAGCGTTGGGAAGAAGACCTCCTCCTCGGTATTCACCACAATCTGACCGCTGTATGCTTTTGCGTCCTTGGAAGACATATTTCCGAAGCTGACGTTCCCGGTAACTTCTTCGTAACCATGGCGATTGTTGGCGAGGACATTGAGTAGGGTCGTACAGCCAGCTCCAGGACGGCCCAGGACCAGCAACATCTCACCAGGCTTGACACATCCGTGCGAATTGTCGATGATAGTCTTAAGGTCACGATTGGCGGTTTTGTGGAATGGGTTGAACTGGGACAGGACATTCTCGTTGAACGCTGAACCAGCGGCGATACCCTTCACAGTGAGATCGCTCCAAGAGATTCCTAATGATCTGGGTCGTTCATTGCTGTCTATCTCCAGATGCTCCAGTCTTCGTAAATCGCCCGACAGTTGCCATTCTGTTGCGGACACGGATTTGTCGGTGCGGATGGCTTTGTCGGTGCGGATTGCTTTGTCGGAGTGCGCAGGCTCAGTGATGGTAGTGGCCGAGATAGTTGCCGTACTCCCGAGTGAACTGGTATCTTGGATCTTTGCCATGTTGAGAAGTGTGATCAGGCCAAGTTGGAGAGCCACAGAGTCGCTCGCCCTCTGCTATATACAGTGTAGGATGCAAAGATAGGAACGCAGTATTGTTTCTCAGCCGGTCAGACATCGGGGGCGCGAACCCTCCCATAGCGGAGGGTTTTGAGTCGAAGATGAATCATTAGCGAAATGCTAAACAAGTGACGGCTACAAACAGTCGCCGATACACAACACCAGTTAAGATTGCGAGGAGCATCCGGTCATGTCGTTGGCGGAGCCGTTGTGCTTTGAAGTTTGAGTTCGCACTGGTCAACAATGCCCGCCCGCTTCGGCTTGTGCGAAACCCTCCGAAGGAGCAACATTGGCCCGAGAAGTCACTTCCGGAGGGTTTCGAGCAAACCTGGCCCTAAGACATGGTCGCACCTACTCTCAGCAGAATACTGTCTACTCCCGCCTTTCTCCCGCTGAATACCTCCTGATCGACAAGACGTCGTTTCCGCTTTCGTGCACGGAGGAAGGGATATCTTGAAAAAACCTCCGAGTATGGTTTTTCTTCCATCAGTCCAGCCGTGCCTACTGCATCGAAGTCTTCCATAATCCTCCTGTACACTTTCTGTGATGCGCGGCATACTCAGCGTCTGCGTAGACACTGGCTCCGGTGACGCACGGCGATCCCATCACGGCCACTGACTGCCTCGGCCGACCGGCAAACGGTATGGACGTTCACCCATCGCAACGACGCTTTGCATGCGAACTCTGCAGAAGAAACAAGGCCAAATGTCAACGCACACACCCGGATGATCCCAAGTGCGTGCGGTGTACTCTCGCCAATGTTCTCTGTGATCTGGGACAGCAAAGGAAACCCGGAAGGCCCAAGCGAAAAGAACTTGCTTCGTCTTCCGACGTGGAAAACCCTCCTGTGACGAAACGGCAAAGAAAGACCACAGGGAGAAAACCTCCTTCGACAGCCTCCAATGGTTTTAGAGATGGCGGAACTCTGTCTGCACAAACTCGTGCAGCTGATGCCGACATTTGTGAAGCAGTCACAGATCCGGAAGAAGATGCAGCTCTTCGGCGGTATTCTGGCGTACAAGCAGTGTCATCTACATCAACTCTTTCAAATTCGAATCCGGACTCTCTGCAATGGCCTTCATTTGTGACGGATCTTTGGTCTCAAGAAATGCTTCCTCTGTCTCCTATCAGTCAAGCTTCCACAGCTGGCACGTCCTCGAACCCTCGTGTCGACAGGAGAAAAGATCCTCTTCCCTTTGGCATAGACAGACAACCCACCTACTACGTCCACGAAAACAAATTCTCCTCGGACCCGCAAGAAGTCATTCTCAGCGACATAAACGCCGACGGCTCAAACGCCATGTCCAGACTAAAGAACATTGTCTACGGTCTACGCCTCCGCAGCACAATGATACAAACCCACAGAACGAAATTAAACCTCCATCTCCTGATTCATCGAGACGGTCCCCTGTTCATCAGCAATTACTCCCTAGCCGAATACATCTTGGCCTCAACCCAAGAGCTCGTGCAAATCTCTGCAATACTTTTGCAAAACCCAGGCATTACTCACAATTCCAATGATCAATCGCCAACCAGCCTCATCTCAACGATAATAGATATATACACCCGCCTCCTCTCTTTCTTCGAATTCTTTCTCGAACACCTGACCCTCCGCGCCGAGCGAGCGCGTACCGAATCCATAATCCCCATCCGAGGTCTCAGATACAACAACACACTAATAACAAATCCATGCACCCAAGGCACTCTATTCACCAGCACCGTCTTCAATCTCCTAGGAAAGCTAGAAATTGTCCTCGGACTAGAGGCGACATCAGGAAAAGATCTACTGTCAAAGGATCAAATCAACGCACTCTGCAATAAATTAGACGCAAGCAATGATTTAAATCACAGCAAAGGAATCATGCGGCCCACGGATATGAAGAATTTGTATAGACAGTTGTCTACAGTGTTGGAGCAGATAGCGATGAATGAATGAACAAGTTTTTCGAAAAAACACATCACAATACAAGCATCCAAAGAATACAGATCTAATGAGTTCGGCGGTCGTGTACTTGGTTTTGGTGCCACAATGACATTCTGAAAAAATACGAGTTTCTGTTCAGAGAGCATCGCAAGGTGGAACATTGTGTAATCGAAGATTTTATCCGTCCTGGCCATCGTCTGGTTAGCCGTTGTAAGGAGGTCATAGACGGGAAAGAAAGAAAGAGAAAGATGATGGAGAGTTCACTGTTAGATGGCCGAATAGTAACATTTAGTCGACACACCCTGTCTGAGGGTCACGTGCTGCTTCTACACACAGGTCGACCAAACATCAAATGCCCTCGACATCGTCGATACGTACGAACAATACTGAAGCGCTATGCAATTCACATTTATGGGATCGGGACAGGAGAAAATCATTTGGTTGAACGTAAAAGAGACATTTTCATTTCTAAGCTCCAAAGCACAAGAATAAGCATCAAATGCAAAGAAAGCTATAGCTCGCAGACAACAATAGAAAGCGAATGCTTGAGTTTGATCGTGCGCCCAAATGTCCTCCATGCGATTAGCATGGTCGATCCACCGGGGCGTTGGTTGTCTGCTTCCTTTCCCATCGTACTTCATCCTAGATCAAGTCTACCCAGCCGCGTCCTAAATCGTGAAAGGGTATGCTCGAACATACACCTGAGATGCTCATGCGGGTATCGGAAAGGCTTCCCATCACTCGTTGGCGGAAACCGCTTAGAGCTTGTCGTAGTAGTTCTCGTAACCGGGAACCTCGGGCTTGAGACCCTTGCGCTTGCGCATGTCCTCGGTGACTTGACCGGGGAGGGTGGTTCTGTCGAGAGGAGAACCACCGGGGAGGACCTGCCAATGGTCGAAGACCAACTGGGGGAAAGCCTGACCGGAGGTGGCGGCACGGAGATCGGCGTTGAAACCGAAGGACTCCTTGACGGGAAGGTAGGCCTTGATGTTGAACAGGGGAGTTCCGGGGCGCTGGGCCTCCTCGAAGACGTGGCCACGACGGCGGGTAAGGACGGAGTAGATACCACCCATGGCCTGCTCGGGGACCTGGATCTCGACCAAGAAGACGGGCTCGAGAAGAGCGGGGTCGGAGAGGAGGACCGAGGCGTACAGGACACGACGAGCGGTAGGGATGACCTGACCACCACCTCTGTGAATGGCATCGGCGTGGAGGGTGACATCCTGGATGTTGAAGCGGACGGAACGCATGGGTTCCTCGGCAACGGGACCTTCCTTGGTGGCCCACTGGAAACCGGAAACAACGGAATCCTTGATTTCGTTGAGGTACTGGACGGCCTTGGTCTGGTCAACCAACAAGTTGGCACCGTTGGTGTCGGGACCGAAGCACCAAATCTTACGGGCATCGGTGACGTCCCAACCGAAGTCATCGGCGAGAATACGGGCACGAGCCTTCAAGTCGTCACGGGGAGCGATCTTGCCGGCCTCAATGGCGAGCGAGACCTCCTCGGAAAGAGGGGCGGCGGTCATGTAGATACGGTTGTGCTTGTTGGGCGACTTGGACAGGGCAGTCATGGTAGAGTCACCGGCAACAGTCTCACGGTACTGGACGACGGGGTCCGAGATACGGAGAGGAACACCAGCGTGGTCCTCCTCGAGATCCTTGAGACAGATCTCGAGATGGAGCTCACCGGCACCAGCAACGACGTGCTCACCGGAGGGGGTGATGAAGGTCAGGACACAAGGGTCGGACTTGGACAGACGCTTAAGACCCTCGACAAGCTTGGGCAGATCGTTGGCGTTCTTGACCTCGACGGAGCGCTGAACGACGGGCGAGACGGAGAACTTCATGACCTTCATGTTGTGGGCAGTCTCGGAGGTGGTAAGAGTACCAGACTTGAGCAAGAACTGGTCAATACCAACAAGACCAAGAATGTTACCGGCGGGAACATCATCAATGGGCTCGGTGTAACGACCCATCATGAGAATGGTACGCTGGACGGACTTGACGAACAGGTCCTCCTTCTTGCCAGGGGTGTAGTTGGGGCCCTGGATGCGGACCTTGAGACCAGATCTGACGGTACCGGCGAAGACACGACCGAAGGCGTAGAAACGACCCTTATCGGAGGTGGGGACCATCTTGGAGACGTAAAGCATGAGAACACCCTTGGGGTCACAGTCGCGGATGGCGATGGCGGCCTCATCATCAGGGGGACCCTCGTAGAGAGTCTCCATACGGTACTTCTGGGCGGTGGCGGGCGAGGGAAGGTGGAGAACCATCATCTCAAGAAGAGCGTCAGCAGCGGGAAGGAACTTGCGCATGACGGTCTTGAGGAGCTGCTTCTGCTGGAGCTCCTTCTCGTCACCGGTGAGCTTGATGTCGAGCTTCTCGCAGAGCTTGAAGACCTCCTCGTTCTTGGCGTTCATGACGGAAGAGAAGATGCGGAAGATGGGGTCGAGGACGAACTGGTTGAAGGCACGCTCAGAGTCGTCACCGGCAACCTTGGTCCACTTCTTGGTCTTTGCGTTGAAGAAGTTGTCGCCCCACAGACGGTCCATCATCTTGTTCTTGTCGACACCGAACTTCTTGGCGTAACGACCGGCGAACTGACGGATGGTGAAGGCCCAACCGTGAAGACCGGAACCGAAGGCAACGGTACCCTTCTCGGGGTAGACCTGGACATCACCGAGGACCTTGTCGAAGTAGGTCGAGATGACGACATTGACGGACTCGATGACACGGGAGAAGTTCTGGTACAGATCCTCCTTGGAGAGCTGGAGCTCGAGAAGAGCGCGGTCGACCTTGTTGATGATGACAACGGGCTTGATACGCTCACCAAGAGCCTGACGAAGGACGGTCTCGGTCTGGACACAGACACCTTCGATGGTGTCGACGACGACGAGAGCACCGTCGGTGACACGGAGAGCAGCGGTAACCTCAGATGAGAAATCAACGTGACCGGGCGAGTCGATCAAGTTGATCAAGAACTCGTTCTTCTCGGTCTTGACGGGGATGTCCTTGAGATCCTCAGCGTCCTCAAGCTGGGCGAAGAGGGAGATGGCGGTGGACTTGATGGTGACACCACGCTCCTGCTCGTCGGGACGAGTGTCGGTGAAACGCTGCTCACCAGCCTTGGCCGATGAGATGATACCGGCACGCTGGACGAGAGAGTCGGTAAGGGTGGACTTTCCGTGATCGACTGCAGAGGCTGTCAGTGTGCTGTTGGGGCGTGTTTCGTTGGGCGTCGAAGCTTACCGTGAGCAATAACGGACATGTTACGGATGTTGATGGGGCTGCGCGCGCTCGTCAGTAGACTCTTCCAGGGCAGTTCTCGAGACAGAATGCGCTTACGTGTCCATCAACCCGCGGATCTCCTCAACAGTGAACTTGACCATGATGGCGGTGTTGTGAGGGTTGGTCTTTTGAAAAGTTTTGCTTGGAGGGCCCCGCTCTCAGTGTAGTGCGTCAAGCACTGCTGTATATAAAAATTGAACGAGAGCCTGCTGGGAGAAAAGATGTAAGCGACGGCGTTCACCAAGGCGACGGCGAGGGTAGGGGCTGACCTGAGACGAGGCAAAGCACGATGGGAGGGGAAAGAGAGAGGGAAGCTGCGTGCGAGGAAGGAGACATGCATTCATTTTTGACAAAGTGGGGCATCGAGTGCGCCCGTGCCAAGGTGGCGGCTTCCTGATTGGAAAACGAGAAAAATCTGCCCGTACTCAGAAATACGCCCGTCAATCCACACCATCTCTCGAGCATGGCCATCGCGGTGCCTACACACAGACACCTATCAAACCTCGTGTCTCTTCATGAGCTCACGTTTATTATAATCTTGCGCAATTATTGGTAGTACAAACAGCTCGAGAGAGCTACCACGCAGCCAAGCTATCAAGCTACCACCATAGCTCCTCAAGCTTGTCTCTGCAAAAACTCACCTCAGCTAAAAGCAACATCCAACGTTGCTTTTGCCGAGCTCACCGAGCTTCACCCAGGACACCGCACCTCTTGTTGATGTGGCAAATCTTCTCTTCTTGTCCGGTGTCTCCACCAAGTGACCAGATGCTCTTGTTTAACTCGTTGAGACCTTTGCTCTTCATATTTGCCGATTGTGAGAAGGTCGAGTCCAGCCTTTGCCAATTTAGCGAGCTTTGCTGCCCAACGAAAGTCGATGGCTGGGCCCCGTTGTGAGGCCAGCCGTGCTCGCCACTTCTCCATCTGCTGTGATAACGGAGAGACGACCCTGGCTTCATGCCTGCAACGCAATGGAATATACCATGACAGCTCACAAATCTTGGTAGATTTTGACGGCACTGAATTCAAGCAGCCCCACCTTTTGCAGTGTGATAATGCTCACGAACAAGCTCTGGGTTGACCATGTGTAGCTAGTATTGATAGTTATGCCAGTCTCAAACACCTGCGCACTGAAAACCAAAGCTCTCTTCCAGACGTGCATCAACATGATTCATCGACAAGAACATCGACAGGAATGGAAGGCGCTTGGTGCGGAGTTATCATTGCTGCATTCCAGTCCTGACATCTTCGAGACACAAATGCATTTTTACTTCTCAGCGATATGTCCGAGTGCTTTCCATCTGTCAGAATCTTGATGACTTCACCAATTGCTCCTTGCACAAATGCAGGCTGTAATGGATGGTGTCTCTTGGCTCGGAGATGTAACCACATCAACAAAGCTAATCACGGGTTGGATATCGTTTGCTCCTTCAATCGCAAATAACATCAGAGCAATTGTAAGCAGAGCGTTTCTATTAAAATACTGTACCATCTATCAAGCAAAAGCAAACAACAAGAAAAGAATAAACAACAAAAAAAAAATTAAATACGTGACACCTCACCCCGACTATCATCACGACGATCCCAAAATCCTCTCATAGGCATCCTCAACCTCCTTGGCAATCTCCAACAGAGCGACAATAACAACCTGGTGTGTCACGTTTGGTAACCTCTCCCTGTGCAATCCAATCCACTCAAGTGGAGGAGTGGCCTCGCCCATATCCCTCAACTGTGGTGTCTCAATGATGGGGGGCTCAAGCGCAGTATATTCAAATTTGGACTGTGGGACATTGACAACGGCGGTAACCTTGCCTTGCTCGCCGTGTCCAGTCGTTTTGTCTGCAACTTCATGCGTTGACGATGCAGAGTCATTCTTTTGTGGTCCGTTTGCGGTAATCTTGACGGCAGACTCGGGTAAAGGTTTGCCGAGTCTGGAGGCGAGGGTTCGCGAGTGTGTTTCCCACATGCCGCGAATGAAGCTGATGCGCGAGTAGTTCCAACCAACATCGACCTTACCTTCAAACAAACTCTTGAAGATAAAGTCAATGTTGTTAGATTGCGGTTGCTGCCACGTCTGCATGGAAGCAATGACTTTGGGGACGCGAAGGATGATGCCGCCTTTGGCGCCTGTGGCGCCTCCTATGACCTCTTCGATGGAGATGTCTCCGAGCGTTTTAGGTACACTGACTCTTTTGACTTGGGCAAGTGCTACTTGCAATTGTCCGAGCGTCATACTGAGATTGCTGTGTACGCGTTCGTCCTCAATTCCTACAGCAAAGCGTGCTTGGATCTCAGATGCCTCCATCCTGAGAATTTGATTGTCGAAGAAGGTACTGGGGAATCCGCCAAAGCAGACGGACTTCAACATGACCATGACATCAGTGTTCAAAGTGATTGGGAATTTGGTCTTGCTTCTTTCGGTGGTGTGTCTGCGAATAGGTGCTGGTGGTGACGGTGCTGACTTGGTTCGTGCTTTGTTGACGGATCGTCTTCTCAGTTGTTTGTCCAAATCCACCATCGATTGACTGTAAGCTGCCTGCTTTTCTTGGATAAGACGGTCAAAGACCTGATACAAACCAACAGCTTGAGCTGGACTGGTTGCAGTGCAGAAGACGTATACTTTCTCGCCCTCAAGAATTGCTTTCAAACGATCAGGAGCATACGCTCCATCCCTCACATTATACATGAGGAAGTTGAAAGCCTCAATGTCGGCAAACGCGAAAGGTTGATAATCCAAAGCAGTCTTTGCTGAGATTCTGCCGAAACCAATCGCAGCTTGAATCAAAGGTGCTTTGTGCTCTTGTCGATCAGCGCTTGGCCACTCAATTGAGGTTCGTACAGACACGTCACTCAATTCTACAAAGCCGCTCATGCGGCCGGTACTGTTGATGCTGACCTGGTCCACCCCGATACACAAGTCTTGCTTCCAAGTAGAAGATTTCTTGGATGATGCCCAGAGGTTCTTGATGCTCAATGATGATTTTCCAATACTTTGACCCAAGTCGAGATCAACGGCAAGCTCGGCAACAGCAACAGTGGCATTCCATGGGAATGCAGCAGCGGCACTGACCTGCTGGTACCTTTGCACAACCATTTTGTCAGGTCCTTGGTTTGAGGGCTCTGCCGACATGTCACTCGCGTCTCGCAGCTCTGGTGGGAACCAGATTTCTCGGAAGAGCAGAAGGTCTTGAATCTGGCGCACATTCAATGCAGTCCTGGTAGGGGACACCTTGAGCACCATTGAAACACCACTGGATCCGCCAGTCAAATGTCTACTATTCATGAGCGACATCGATATTGATTCCATGTCGAAGCTGAATGTAGACTCTCGAGAGTAGACGTGCTGTACGGAAGCGCCAAGCTTAGTCACTGTGGCTGACAGGGCGAAGAAGTGTCCAAATTGGTGGGAGTTGATGGTGCTCATGGTGATGTAGATGTCTTCAATCTGTGATTTTGCGTTGACGCGAGCCAGCGGTTGACAACTCAGACCAAACTCTTGCTTGCAAATGCGTAGCCCTAAGTTGAGTTTCATCTGGCCCAAGAACTGACTTGGGTCGGAGGTGAGCAAGGAATCATCCTCACCACGAAGTCTTTGTAGCTTCAAAGCTTGTTCTTGTGCGATTTTGGGAGTAGAAGGAGTCTTGCGTTCCTCTTCGCCATACCTGACAACCTCTTTGACACCATGTGTGATTTGGAGAATAATAGGCACAAGTTCTGGGTAGACCGTGTTACTTGACGCATCCACCTTGATCTCACCATTGAGTACCTGCTCTTTCTCGGGAAGGTTCGAGTACTCGACCTTGATAGCAATGCCAGGAGCTCGTAACGACGTAGCGATGTTATCCTGCGAAGCGTGGCTATTTGCGCGGTTGCGTTTGTATGGTAGATCGATATGTGCAGGTCGAAGAGCAGTATTGGACTGAGTAGGCGCGTCTCCCTGGATGTAGAAGAGGGCACCCTTGAAGTTGATGTCGGCCTGAACGGATGCCAGACGTTTGTCACCAAAAGGACTAGCCCGCGGTGTTGACTTGTTGTCGTCTGGAGTTGCATCGGCTTGCCAGTTCAGCTTTGCAGCACGGTATTGGTCGATGGCCGCAGATATAGATTTCTGGAGCATACTGACAGGCACGACAAATCCTGAATCCAAGCGAATGTCAAGGGCCTGACCAGCAGCTTGACATGCGATACGAACACCATCTTTGCCACTTTCGTATCGGACAGTGAAGACGACTTCTGGCAACAAAGCCGAGTTCTTGGATCTCTCAAAGGCTTTGTGTTTCTTAGGTACGACCTGAACCTGCAAATCTTGAATGGACAGGCGCGCTTCATTCTGTTTTTGAATAGCCAGGTGTACTCGAGAGAAGGAAACTTCCAGATCTTGAGGCTCTTGATCACCAGCAATCGATCGGTTTCTGATGACCACCCAAACAATGCGAATCTTACGTAGATCCAGAGAGAAGTCAAGAAAGGCAGGTCGTGCGGACGGCATGTCTACCACGGCCTCTTCGTCTTCCTCCTCCTTGATCGAGTCTGGTGCAGGCACAGCGATGGACTTTCGTCGTTTTGCCCGACGATGTCTTAGTCTTCTGAGATACTCGACTTCTTTCGAGAGGTCAAGGTCGAGGATTTTGCGGTGTACATGTGTCACAATATCCACAACAGTTGACGCTGTATCGGCATAAGCGAATACATCGAAAGATTCACTGCGCGCTTTGATATCCCGTGTGATAGGTCCTGATGCAGGTTCTTGAGTGCAGCAATCCACTGCGACACTGACAGTAACATGGCCACAAGGACGGCGCTGTCCATCCTCGATCAAAGTCAAAACAGCGCCAATGTCCTCGATTCTGCCATGTATGTCGGGGAAAGAGTCGCTTGCGTTCCGCGTCTTGTTTGTCACTGACGCCAGTACAGCTCCAAGTCCGAATGTCAACTCAGCACGTGCCTTGCCAGCTGTCAATACAGGAGCAATGGCGACGACCTTGAAGCCAGCCAAAGTCGTGTTGACATCATAGACAATCAACCGGGACTCCTCAGCCACAGACTTGGGCTTAACGTCCTTCTTGTCTGTTGCTAGTGTCTTCTCGACTCTCTTTTGTAAGTCTGAAACTTGATCTTTGATAGCTTCAAGAACACCCTGTACCTCGGGTCTGTTTATAATTGTCAGGACACTTTGAACAGCAGATGCTTCCAGCAGCACTTCTTCCATAATGCCCGTAAAGTCGATGTTGATTTTCTTTTCGGTCAACTCGAGGTTTAGAGTACTAGTGACAGGTGGAGTATGGAAGACGGCTCTTTGTCTCTTTGCTCCGTCTTCTTTGCGCACAAAGGCTTGTTCCATGGCTCCGAGATGAAGCTCGACAGACCAGGTGGAACTAGATCCAGACATGGGTCGAACGCGTAGGTTTGCAGTATTTCCTCGTACTGACAGGTTGAGTGCTTTGAGCAACGCAACATCCAGAGAGAACGATCCGGCCAGGAAAGCCACATTCAGTTTCAATTCACGATCTGGCTTGGATGGGCCTCGCGTGGCGACGCTCTTCTTCTGTTCTTTTTGTATGTGTTGCTGGAAGCGCAAGATGTATGCTACTTCATCGGCCAGCAATTGGTCTACAGCCTCAAGCAGTCCTAGTGTCTCTTGTTCGAGCGAGATATGCAATTGCTCATAGGATCCTCCGACATTGATGGCAGTCGTATGTTCCCTGATTGTCTGTTTGACATCAATGTAGATGCTTGGTGACACGAGGTCTGTACGCCACACCCTTTGATCGGGACCATGCAATTCGGCAAATGCCTTTCTTGCCGAGATAAGCAGACTGATGCATTCACCATAATCTTGAGAGGCCTTGTCAGACCCTATCAGAGACAGCTTGAGGTTGTTGCATGTAGAAATATGTCTCAAGTTGATGGTGTTCAGCTCAATGCTGCCTTCGTCCGTGGACAAAACAACATGGAAGTCTTGCCTGAATGAAAGATCTTCCATTGCCTGTTTCTGTGGCGGATCTGGCATTGCATCTAGAGCATCGAGTGTGTGACTGACTTGTTCGAAATAAATGTCGATAAAGGCATCAATTTGCTCCAAGATGTCCCAATTGAGTCGAAGTACTGACGCCGCAGTGTGGGCCTGGAAGACGGTTTTGGATCTCAAGTTCTCCTCAACGAGCATAAGTCCCGAAGGTAGACTTGGAGGTATGACAGTAACGCCAATGGAGAGACTGCCGAGTGAGATTTCACTCGGCGCCTTTCCTGATTCAACAGCTATACGCACAACTCCGGCACGCAAAGTGAGGTCAAGCGGTTCGATATGTTCTTCCAGAATCATGGCTTCGACATCACCTAGCAGAAGCTTGAAGACTTGGGTCTGCTCTACATTTGGAATGTCCCAGCTACACCATGCTGCCCAGGTTTCGAGAATGGATGATGTCTTCTTCAATTCATCAGTACCGTCAGCAAGCTGTTGTTCCAGAACAACATGGCTCTCATCTGACAGACACTCGTATATGTGACGGAACCGAGCAACAATCTTCCACGATTCTTGATTGCGGAAATGATCTGGAAAGGCTCGAAGTACATACGTCATGCGTGAAAGGTATGGTGGATCAGTGGAGACGTCGGCATGCTCAGTGAGATAATCCGTTAGATTTCTCAGTCGCGCCTTTGAACCAATTTCGACTACATCGACTTGTTTCTGGATCTGGGCACCGATGGCTGCATATCGAGAGAAGACAGATGCCAGATAATCCGCTTGATTGCCTGAGATGACACCTAATAGATCCTTGAACGACACGTGTACTGACTTCGATTTGGCCAGAACCATCCAGATGAGGACGTCATCGAAGCCAAGACGAATCGCATAGTCAGATATTTTACACTCCTCCAGGGGATTAGAGAATTTAGCAAGCGCAGAATCCAGGGTCAAATGCATAGTCAGTGCCGTCCCGGTCTCGGTGTCGGGTATGGGCTTGAATCGAAGCGTCAGATTGAGATGACTCAAACCAACATCCAACTGATCTTGCACCGGCACAGCTGTTGTTCGACTCGTGTCAAGCTTCTGGTCGTTGAACAGTCTAGCGTCAATGCTAGGTACAATCAAGTTCAACTCGACAATACCACGGCGGCTCTTTCTCTGATCTTGGACTTGTTGAACTTTTCCCATAACATCCATCTGGAAAGTGTCAATCACATCCTCGGAGCGCTTCGGCTGCAGAGCAGTGACTATGTTCACAATAGTCTCGCTTATGCGAGGCTCAACATATATGCGTACACCAGGTATCATGCGGATCATGAAAGTTTGTTGATCTAGCTCTCCATCCTGATCCAGGTTTATGCTCAAATCACTTTGCGAAGAGGTTTCAGACATGTCTTCGGCTTCGTCAACTACTGTCGAGAATTGCGGTACTTTGCTCAAGTCGGCAGAGACATCAAGATTTCGAGGATCTGGCACAGAGAACGGGCTCCACAAGCCTACAGTACCTAAAGGCTGAGAAGTTGTTGAGTTGGAGTAGTACAGCGGGGGGCGAGAGTGCTCCACATCATCAAGGTCTCCTTTGGGAAGGGCCTTTTGAGTAGAGGTCTTGTTGATAGAAGAGTTGGAACTGATGGATGACTTGATAGAACCGTCGGCTGCAAGACTCATCTTCGAGGGCCCTTTCCTAAGAGGATCAGGAAGTTTGGGAAGCGCCATAGAGGGTGGATCCGGCAAATCTGCTTCTTCCTCTTCTTCTTCATTATTTGTTTGATCTCCACCAACCTTTGACTCATGGCCCGCTATCAAGAACTTCGCTCTGCCAGTCCTTACATCTTGCTGGCGGATGTGAGTTTGTTGTTTCGCACGCTCAGCGTTGAAGTGTGCTTTTCTTTGTACCATTGACATGTCGAGGCTGGTTTGGACGAAAGCAATGCACTTTGCCGGCTGTACGTCATTACGGGACCCTCGATGAGCCATTGAGTTTGAGTCGACGCAAGTCACGGTGATGTTGGGAATCTGGAGATGCAAGCGAGATGAGAACAGGCCATCAGCGCGATCGTTCTGATTGAGAGTAACAGGCTCCGAATAGAGACGTATGGCGGACTTGCCCTCGTTCAGCCAAATACAGACAGAACCTGTCTTGAGCCGCAAGAAGACCGCTTCTGGTATCTCTGCAGTCTGTGCCAACGGCAAAGCGTTCTCGAAATCATCGAGTGCAAAACCCACTGCTCGTCCGGCCTTGGCTAGATGCTGTAAAAAATCGAGCGAGCACTCTCCTGATACGTTGCCAAGAGTAACATCCCAATTTGAGACATACGCAGGCTCAGTCGGTGGAAGACCAAACAGGCGATGACCAGAGACGCTTGCATTTTCAAGAATGATCTGCGCCGCTGAATCATCGAATTCATCGTCGTCATTGTGTATACCAGACCAAGACACAGTTACTGGACTGACGTCGACCGCAAGATCAAGATAATAGTTGGCGACTCGGAGATCCATTGAGACCACAGGTAGCTCAAGCTTGATGAAAGCCTCTGCTGAGTAGAGATTCGCCGGTAGCATAACAATAGGATGCTCAGCGGTGATGCAAAGAACAACGTCTAGATCATTAGCTGGCCTGAATACGAACCTGCCAACCATATTTGTCTCAGCGTTTGCAGCATCTGACCCAGCATTTTGATATTCTTCGAGCGTCTTGAAATGCAAGAATTCTCCAAAGTAATTCTCTTTGACATTGATGAACATGCGTACCAAGTAGCCAAAGGCTTGGAGTTCCAAGTCGCTTCCGCAGATGTCCATCTGCAGCATGTCTACAAGACCTGGCGCTTGTTCGACAAAGAGTGTATGGCTACCACCTAAGGTCAACTTCTTCAGTGTTGCAAGTCGTTTCTGCCGCAGAAGACTATGCAGCGTGATGCGAGGAGGGTTACTGATGTCAAGAGACATGTCCTTGGCAAGTACGTCGAACTTGATCCCGTTCTGAGCCGGCCTGTATTGATCAAGAGGGATTTCTAAGGTGGCATACAGCTCTTTACCATTAAGGATGAGAAAGTTGTTGTCTTCGAGATCTGACGGATCGTTGACAATGTTGGCATCGTTGGCGTTGAGGAAGAGTCCAAAGTTTTTGAAGTTGATGTCCAGAGAATACACGAAGGGGACGAAAGTGTAGAAATCGGGTGGTGGTCCCATGCCCCAATCAGCGATCAAATCAGTCAACAGAAACATGTGGTCGCGCAGCATGTACAGATCGAGACCATCGCAGTGGATCTTAAATATCCATTTGCGCAAAGCATTCCATTGCAAAGGGTTCGAAAGGTCTCCTTCCAGCAACAGATTTCCTGATTTCCATAACATGGCATGATTGACGCTAGAGGATATCTCGGTACCCTTGACATCGATGCTCAACGTGTTTTGATAACCGTCCTTGCGTGCGTACATGTCCATTGCATAATTGATGGTGGTATCAGCAGCGACTTTGACATCCATCCAACCGAAGGGACGTATGTCAGCACCTGTGGTCTGTGGCTCTTTCTTGAACCACTTCTTTGATCCCTTACCACGTCGCTTGCGAAGTCCAGCATCAGTAGCCTTCTGCGCGCGATGTCCTTCGGCTCGACCCTGCCATTTCCAGTCTTTGGACGCTTCACGAGTCGGGATACGAAGAGTAACTTCACTTTCCAAACAGAAGAAGAGCTTGAACACGGTCGCGACTCGGTTTTGGTCAACGGCCAGGCGTTGTGCAGGGACGGCATCATGGTATGAAGCAGGAAAGAAAACGTTTTGCAGAGTCACTCGTTGTCTGTCGGCCCAGGGACCATAGTTGATGACGGCACCGTCAACTGACAGATTCAAGCCATACTCGGGTGCTGATGGACCATTCACTTCGTCGAGGAGATTAGACTGACCAGCAAGGTGAGATTTAGAGACCTTTCCCGGAACATCCCAGTAAAAGGTCATGCTCGCCTTCTTGACGTCTGCAACATCGGAGCATCTAGCGTATTCGACACCGTCCCATTCATTATGTTCATTGCCTGTCTCGTCCAGATAACGTGCCAGACCTTGCCATTGTGCTTCGCCAGGTAGTTTGGCAGAATCTCCATCAGGGATTTCGTCTTCACTGAGAAGCGATGCAGTTCTGACAGAACGTTTGGAGCTGCGATGCCAAGTAAAGAGCCACACGACGGCGCGCAACAGAGCATGCAAGATCTTTCCCGCTCGACGCATCGGGTGTAGGCCGAAGAAACCACGGCCTTTCTTTGCTTTGGGGTCTTCGTCCTTGTCCAGACGCGCAGCTGCTTGCATCTGGGACATCTGGTAGTCTGTGTTTGGTTTGAGAGCGACTTTGATATCGTGAAAATCAAAGTTGAACAACAGCTTGTACAGGTCCAAAGCACCAGCCTCATCGGCGTCAATTCTTCCGCTCGCATTTTCCAGCTTGGCAGTAAGTATGCTCTGGGTGAAGTCGTTGCCGACAGCAGCGGCAGCTTTCTTGCACTGGATTTGAATAGGGAACATCTTCAGAAAGGCTGGAATGGCAGTCTCGTGTGTGGTGGTCCTAGTTGTGGTCCTACTCGCGGTCTCGGCCAGAAGAGAGCCGTCAACGCTACTCGAGGTTTCCTGGCGGTCCAGACCGTCTGCTGCTGGAACCTTCTCCCCAGTCGGATCTTGCGTGGGTATGTCTGCGCTCGGAACGTCAGGGTCCTTTGTGCGAGCCTTGTTCTGTAGATTGGCGATTATGTTGTCGTAGACGGGACTTTGATTATACAAGAAAGCCTCTACACCCTTGACTTTGACGAAAACACGACAAGGAAGGGTGCGTTGTCGGTCCAAGTGGGCAGTCTCAGCCCTTCCCACGCTCTTACTCCTAGATCTGGCCTTTTCCTGGGATGCATCAAAGCTGGCGTGGTCAGTGTCGGATGAATCTTGGCGTTGGGAGACTTTCTGCATGATGAGGGGCTCCTGGACCTGGCGCAACCAGTATCGCCAGGTGATATTGCCGTCGTGGACGAAGACTGTCTGGTTGTGGCCATGATATCGGATGGACTTGAAGAAGAGGCGGCCTCCTAATGGCGAGATTTGGAATGAAGTGATGTCGATGTAGGCGCGATATTTGTGCCATGTCCAGGCGCGGATTGCATACGAGATGATGGTCGAGACAGTGCGATTGAAGTAGAAGATGAAGAAAAGCGCCAGGATGCCGCAGACGATCAGGTTGACGAGAAAGAGCCAGTTGAAGCCTCCCTTTTGACCCAAGGGCGTCGCCGTAAGGCCGTTACTTGCCATGTTCGCTCACTGAGATACCGGACTATCATGATGTGCCTGTAAAAGACATTCGGTCGAGGAAAGTTGGATTCCTTGGGAAGTTGGTGTTCGTGTTTCAGTGTGGCCGAAATGAATTACTGGGGAAGGAGCGCGCGATGGACGTGCCAAGGTGGGCGTCATTGCTTCCAGAAGTGCCGGGCTGATGGCATCTTGATGGCAACAGAAGGGGTCCCAAGCGGTGAGCAGCAGAGGGTGAGAGCTCAGCAAAGAGAAGAGCATGCGCGTGCCTTCCCCACGGGAGAGACGTTTGACTCGCATCTCGCCCAACAGCTCGCAGCAATGTTCTGCATGATCGAGTAGACTCGTCAAACATGGATGCCACCTCATCCTCGCCGGCCTTCACCATCGCAAGCAATGACGGGGGCACGGGCAGTCGTTTCGCCCGCGCCGTCACCATTGTTGCTGGTGTTGCTGCTCTGGTCGCTACCATCCTGACCTTTCTGTATGTATACGTCAGCTCTGTCCTTTCTCCAGATCGCTGACTCCCTGCCCTCAGATCAACATGGCTCCAAAGGTACGCCTTATCGCAAACAACCCTGACCGCAACCACGTCCTGACTCGACTAGCAAAAACTATCGCAAGCCGCTTCTCCAGCGCTATGTTATTCGCATCCTGATCATGTTTGTCTCCTCATGCTCCCTCGCCCTTCTTCCACTTACTCACCCGTGTCAGGGTCCCCATCTACTCGGCCTCGTCGTGGGCGAGTCTCGTCTCTCTCAAGGCCGCCTTCTGGATTGGTCCCTTCCGTGATGTCTACGAAGCCTTTACCCTCTATGCCTTCTTCCAACTCCTGATCAATTTCCTCGGCGGCGAACGATCCCTCATCATCATGATGCACGGCCGAGCACCCGTCTCGCACCTCTGGCCCATGAACCATTGTCTCCCGAAAGTCGACATCTCCGACCCCCATACCTTCCTCACAATCAAGCGCGGCATTTTGCAGTATGCATGGATCAAACCCTTGCTCGCCATATCGACCATCATCATGAAGGCCACCGACACCTACCATGAGGGTTACATCGGTGTTACTTCTGGCTACTTGTGGAGCGGCATTATATACAACATTAGCATCACTCTGAGTCTGTATGCTCTCGCTCTGTTCTGGGTCTGCATGTCACAGGATCTGAAGCCTTTCCGACCCATGCCCAAATTCTTGTGCATCAAGGGTATCATCTTTGCCTCTTATTGGCAGGGTTTCTTCTTGTCCATTCTCGTCTGGTTAGGAGCCATTCCAGACGTCAACTCGGAATACTCGGCAGATAATGTTGCCGCCGCCATCCAGGATGCTGCCATTTGTTTCGAGATGCCCATCTTCGCCATAGCGCATTGGTATGCCTTTTCCTGGCACGACTATGCTGACCGAACCATTTCGGACGCCCGTATGCCTGTCAAGTTTGCTCTGAGAGATGCATTCGGTCCTCGTGATCTGCTTGAAGATGCTAAAGAGACCTTCTACGGTACAAAGTACGAGTATCGATACTTTGATGCTGAAGACAACGTCATTGCCCATGAGCAGTCCGCATCACGTGCTGCCAGGATGAGAGAGGGTATGCGCTATGGAAGGGGAGGCAAAGGGAAATACTGGCTGCCAGAAAGAGGTCATGCTGATTCAAAGACTCCTCTTCTGGGTGGCAATAGTCGCGCTCGTACCATGAGTCCTGGAGGTGGTGCCAAGTCTCCTTCACCTCATGGCTCCTTCAGATATGGTGCACAATCGCCTCCAGAAGAGCCCGAATTGGACGCTGAAGAAGAGCAACTGTATAGTAGTGCAAGAGCACTGGAGTTTGGCGATTGGAATTACCCCGTCATCAACACACACTACGCCAACCATGAGGATAGAATGCGAGCTGATCCGGACATCATCACTGCTTCGACCAACCGCCAACTCCTGCAACCAGGTAGCAAGAACTACCGCGAGAGGCGGAAAAGCAAGATCCACAACATCCAGAAGGAGACCCATCAAGGAAAACATCGCGAAAGTGCTAGCAGCAGTCGCTCCAAGGCCAAGTCGTCAATACCGGTTATTGGCAGTCTACTTCGGCATGAATCATCAGAATCGGCAGTTACGGTAAATTCCCACAACAGTCAGCTGGTCGACCTCATTGTGGAGGATCACGAAGCAGAAGAGATTGAACGTGTCAGAGCTCGCAAAGAGGGTGGACCCGGATGGAATGAGATTGAGCAGAAGCATTTTGTGTGAGTCACACCCGATTGTGTATTTTCGAACCAACACTAACACGGCTGTAGCAAGACATATCCTGACGAAGAAGGCGCTCGCGAAGAGGTAAGGGAAGGATACAACCCCGACCGCGTTGACCATGTCGATGAGAACGATGCACACAACTTGAACGAGCCATTTACGGTGGGCGATTATGAATCGGACCAAGAACCGCAGGACGAGCTCGATCACGATCAACCGTGGGATGCTCGCGACCATGGTAGTAATGTCACATCGCCGCAGCCCGAGTATGGCAGCTTTAACGACGAGAGAAATGCATGGGGAGGACGATAGTTGTACGATATTCAAGCACGTTTTCGTTTTCCTTCACCGAGCAAGCTTTGTGATACAGGTGACTGTGAGATTCTTGATCTTGTAGACGTACATGATGCATGGATTCAACTCAAGAAGAACGCAGTGATGTAGATCAGATTAGCCATGTATAGACTTCAGACGGTATGCAATTGATGGTCATGCTTTTGTAGAACTTTTTGTTGATATCTTCATGGAACTACATGTTTTGGAATAACATCGGCGGAGAAAACCCAATCAAGGGCACGCGCACCCCATGTATTCCTAGCATCCGGAAGCTTGTCCTGGCTTTGTCTTGTATCCTTCTGCTAAACCTAGATCAGGCGCTTAGATCATAAGTCTCTCGACCTTGTCCTTGAGAGCGCGGATCTGGCCCATGAGGTCAGAGGCCTCGTTGGTGGTGATGGAGGCAGCAATGACGGCGCGGGAGACACCGCAAGCGCGGCCGAGAGCCATCTTGGAGGGAACGTAGCTGCAGAGACGAAAGTCAGTATTGCGATTCTCATGACAAGGAGAAAAGTTGACAGGACGGGTGAATGAACACTTACATGTAAGCAACGTTCTTGTCCTCGCAGAGCAGGGGAATGTGCAACAGAATAGCCAGAGGAGCAGTGTCGGCAGCGAGAATGACAACCTCGGCGACACCACGGTTGAGGGTCTTGGTGGCCTCGTTGGCGCCCTTCTTCAACTGGCGGTAGTGCGAGGCTTGCTGGACCAGGTCGAGGATGTTCTGGGTCAGGGCGGCGTCGGCGACGGGCCAGGCGGCGGAGTCGTTCTGCGACATTTTTTGTTGTTGTTTGGTGTTTGGTGAGAGTGAGGGTTATAAATCTGGCTCGCCCGAAGGTTCCTTGCGGTTTGCTCGCCCGGGGTTCACGGCCGAAGAATGTTGGTTTGGGAGTGACGGAAAAGTCGGAGTTTGGTTGGAGGAGAAGAAATGGAAAGCTGTGCTTCAAAAAGATTTCTGGCGGAGGTCGAGTGCCAAGCGTCTTGTTAGGGCAGGGTGGGAGGCCCACGCGGGCCGGGCTTGGTAGGGCTGAGCCGAGAGTTGGGGCCACATTCACATGTTTACAGGTGCAGGCATTTGACAGCTTGCACTCACTCGTTCACTCTCAATCACAACCATGGTAAGTGTCGAGTGAACAAATCTTATAGACAGGCATAGACTAACTTGGACTCACAGAACTCCCTCTTCAACTCTGCATTACGGCAGTCCAACGCGATCCGCAAAGACCTCGATGCTTACGCCGAGTCTGCCACGAGCTCGCCAGCTCTCCAGGGCCAGCTCACCACCTCGCTCACATCCTTCAGCCGCACACTAGACGACTATTCAAGAAGCGCCCAGCAAGAGTTGGTGCCAGAAAAGGCACAGAAAGCCCAAGACCGCCTGACAAACTTCCGCGCCGAGCTGCTCGACTACCGCAGTCGCTTCGCCCTGCTCAAGGCCGAGCATGAAGAGAAGCTACACCAAAACAATCGCAACGATCTGCTAGGTCACCGTCGTCCGCACGGCGCAAACGCGACACCAGAGAACCCATACGCCGACTCTGCCATGGCCAGCTCTTCGCGCGATGGCGGCGCAAACCCACTATTCCGCACGCGAGACGGCTTCGTCACCACACCCACTGGTGCAGCAGGCTCGAATCCCTACTCGTCATATCAGTCGCCGTATGCATTGAGTACAGACTCTGGCGACCAAGCGCGAGAGAACCACGCTCTGCGCGAGCAAAACTTCTTCACATCGACAAACGCAACATTGGACGAATATCTAGAAAGGGGTCGTGCTGTGTTGGGTGATCTGGGCGAGCAGCGCGACATGCTCAAGAACACACAGAGGAAGCTCTACAGCGTTGCGAATACGCTGGGCATCTCGGGGGACACGATACGCATGGTCGAGCGGAGGGCCAAGCAGGACAAGTGGATTTTCTGGACAGGCGTGGTCGTGTTTGTTGTCTTTGTCTACTTTGTGCTCAAGTGGCTGCGTTAAGGCACCAAGTAGACGGCTACCGGTAGGATTCGGCCGCAGGCGTTCGCGAGTTCCAGATTAGCGGGGGCGCTTGGAATCAAGGTGTTTGTGGTTGTGCCTCTGATCGGCAGGCATGAGGCTCTGCTATCAAGCCAGAGGCTCTGCTATCATAAGTGTACCATTCATATCATGTCATGCCATGCCATGCCATGCCATGCCACGGGACAAGAAGTTGTAGACCTGGCACGATGTCCATGACTGATGCATTGTCGGCGGCTCATGCAAACGGCTTGGCGACCTCAGACGATCGACGATCGAGATGCAGACGTTACATAGCGAAACCTTACGCAACCAAACGATTCAACATGCACAAAGACAAGTCCATGTCTGTGTTTACAAACTCTTGATCCCACGGACGCGACTTCTTCGCCAACTCTTCTAGTCGCGTCAGCCCGACGCCCAACATGGCGGCGCCTGCACACGAAGCCTCGATCGACACCTTGGTCGACTTGGCCACCTACGACGACCGCCCTACATTGCTCCTCGACACCAGCACGCGTCGCATCCGCTTCTGCAACATTGCCTTTGACTCGCTGCTCCAAGGGACCGGCGCCTCTACCGACTTTCAGCCATGGGCCAACAGCTTGTGTGCTGTCGCCGCCCAGGCTACTCACGAGCCCATTGACTTGGGCACCTTTGCCCACCAGAAATGGCTAGGGAAGACCTTGGGAATGAATATTATGACTGTCTTTTGCCGATGGACCGCATCACCTGCGCCTGCACCTGCACCTGTATTGTTTGCCGAGGACGCCGTCATGCTGGACCACGGCCAACGACGTGACGAAGACGACCCCTCAGAAAAGACGAACCTCACAGACATGTACATGGGTTGGCTGGAACCAAAAGACGATCCATGGATGTCCTTCGTCCGGAACTACCCCTTCCACGAGACACTCCTAGGCCCAATGTCGGCCTGGCACCCACAGTTGCGCCGTGCCGTTCAGAGAATGATGGTTTGCCCCGAAACTCGTATCCTGTACTGGGGCGACCAACACGCAATGCTATATAACGAGGCCGCCGTGCCCATCCTTGGAAAGAAGCACCCATGTCTGGGAAGGTCCTTGGTCGACACCTGGGGCCACGCAATGTTTGACCAGATCGACGCTACAATCAGGGCTGTTGTTTTGTCCGGCAAGGCTCATCAGATGAAGGACATCATGTTTGAGATGCACAGGCACGATTTTCCTGAGCAGACATGGCACCACTTTTACCAACTACCCATCACTGGTCCAAACGGCCAATACCTCGGATGTGTTTGCGAGTTTGCTGAAAACACTACTGCTGTCGTGCAGGAGAATAGAGCAGCCATCCTTGACAAATCCATCAGGATTGCCGCTAGTGCGACCGATTTGAAGCAGCTGTGGCCTCTCGCTCTGAAACCTCTCGCCAAGACTTCGATTGACATTGTCGCTGGCTGTATCTTTTCTGTTGCCGGCCTTGCGGACAATGCACAATCAACCGAGTCTTCGCAAACCTCGCAAAACTATGTCCTGGAGGCTTCTTTTGGTGGAGCCAATGCACAGTCAACATCATCCCTGCTGAAGATTCTTAACAATGCGTCCGACTACGAAAAGTTGCTGGTTCTAAGACGGGACGATGGCACACTTCCCTCCGACCTACAATGGAGCACCACCGACCACGGTGCCATCAATGTTGTCTGCATTTTGCCAATCACAGATCTACAGAACCGCAAGCTTGCCGTCGCCATCTTTGGTATGAACCCCGGCAGACCCTTTGACGAAGGTAGCGTCTCTTTTGTATCAAGGATAGGCGACTTGGCCCGAAAAGGTGCCATATTCATCACTCTTCCCGAGGAGCAGAAGAGAGCTGCAGCTATTACCTCGGCGTTGTCTGATAGGCTTCAAATTGCCCTTCTGGAGGCAGAGATAAAAGAGGATTCGTATGCTCGCATGGCAAGACAGGCTCCAATTGGAATGTACATGCTGCGACCGGATGGATACCCCGTCTTTGTCAACGATGCATACCTAGCTTTGCATGGTGTATCCCGAACGCAATTCTACAAGAATGCAGACGAAGGTCTTGGTTGGAATGCGACCCTGCTCGACGATGATGTAGCAGTGGCAACCGATATGTGGATGTCCACAATCTCCGGTACCAAACCTATTCAGAATGTGGTGAGGATAAAGGCTCCTGAATGCCCCGACGGGGTGCGCTTTGTGGAAAGTATGTCGTTCGCGGAACGGAATGAAGCAGTAAGTTAAGCCGAAACTACAAACACCACGACTAGTGCTGGTACTTTACCTCGGTCTGTATGAAGAGCTCAAATGGGTTGTGTTTCGACGAAACATGATCGAGGATGGCATCTCGCAGACTCGAGTGCACTCAATCAGCAAAGCCTTGGTGTTCTTCCAATTCAGTGAGGTCATGCTAATCGTACCTTCAATCTAGGGCAACGTCACTTCGGTTCAAGGTTGGCTTCTTGATGTCAGTCCACGAAAGCTGAATGAACGCTTGATACAAGAAAAACTTCAGGATGCGCTCGAGACTAAGCGCGCGACGGAAACATTCTTGGACATGTTATCACACGAGATGCGCAATCCTCTATCTTCGATTCTCCAGTTAGCAGATGGCATCATTTCATTGTTGGATACTCCCACCACGCCCGATACGGTTGAGCCGCTGAAAGATTCTGCTCAGACCATCACACTCTGTGCTAGGCACATGAAGACGATTATAGGTACGGACTGAAGATTGAGCATGTGAATGGGAATATACTGACAGTTGGTAGATGAAGTTCTTACTTTCTCAAAGCTGGATTCGAACCTACTGGTCCTCAGTTTGGAGAGAGCTCGAGCTCCTACAATCATCGAGACCGCATTGAAGATGTTTGAGAAGGAGATCGAGCACGCCAAGATTGTGGCAAACATGGAGATCGATCAGAGCTACGTGGACCTCGCTGTGGACTTTGTCCTGGTGGATCCTAGTCGTTTTCTTCAAGTGGTCAGTATTCCAAGTGAATCATGGAACCTCTGAGCAGCCATTGTTGACCCCTTACAGATCATCAACTTTCTGTCCAACTCCATCAAATTCACAAAGTTTGAACAAGAGCGAAGGATCACTATCAAGCTTGCTGCTTCTGTTGCAAAGCCTACTAAAAGAGACTTTGGTATTGCTTTTTTGAGCCCTCGCAAGGATCCTACGAAAGATACCTCTATGCCTAGTACACCCAAAGCGGCTTTGCCAGAGTTTAAGTTCGAACTTGGGGAGGAAGTGTATATCTACGTCGGTGTCGAGGATACCGGACGCGGTCTTACAAAAGATGAATGCAAAGTTCTTTTTCAGAGATTTGCTCAAGGTAAGTCGTGTTCACAAAGTTACCAGAGCATTGAAAAGGAGGAAAACTAATCAAACGTCAAAAGCGTCTCCCAAAACTTATAAAACATATGGTGGCAGTGGATTGGGTTTGTTCATCAGCCGAGGCCTTTCTGAACTCCAGGGTGGACAGATCGGAGTAAAGAGTACAGCAGGAGTCGGTTCGACATTTGCCTTCTTCATCAAGACGCGACATACAGAGCCCCCTAAGCCTGCCTCTGGTACCGAATCAGTGAAGCCGGCTGAAGCATTGACTGGCGTTCTCAACTTACCTCAGACAAAGGGCAAAAAAGACGTCAAGATACTGACCAGCTCAAGTGCTGCGGTAGAAGGCAATTTATCGGTTAAAGATTTGCATGTCTTGGTCTGCGAAGACAACAAGATCAACCAAAAGGTACTGACACATCCTTTTTGCCTTGTCAATACAGCATTGCTAGAAGCTAACTCTTGAATTTGCAGGTCATTGCTCAACAACTACGCCGTCTGGGCGTCCACACAGTCCACGTCGCCGACGATGGTCTCGCCGCCCTAAACTTCCTCGCCACCACTACCTTTTGTTCTTCCTCTGCCACTGCCATTCCACTCTCCATCATCCTCATGGATGTCGAAATGCCAGTCATGGATGGTCTAGGTGCCATCCGCCGTATCCGTCAATCGGAATCAAAGGGCGACATTACGAACCATGTCCCGGTGCTTGCGATTACGGCTAATGCTAGGCAAGAGCAAGTTGCTGTTGCGCTGGAAGCTGGTATGGATGAGGTTGTTACGAAGCCATTCTTGGTCAGGGAGTTGGTGCCGCGGATGGTGGCGTTGGTGCAGAAGTATATGAGTGGCGGATGAAAGACTCGAGACTCACTTCACCACGGAGAAGTATGACAACTCGCTACACCTGCTCGGGACCAAACACTTTCGCTGCCGCCGACCAACGCACGGATCCGTTTGTGTCCTCTAGACCAGACAGCCATGTTCTTTGCCCAAAAAGCTTTGGGCACAATTCCGGCGATCCAGAGTTTCTCGCAAAACAGATCATGCTCCATCAACAATGGTATCGCCTGGCACCGAAGCACCGCCGCATACACTCTTGCCCAAAACAGACGAGGTTCAAGGGGTTGGGCAAACACATGGAACCTACAGCATGACAATCGCTAGATACGCAAGGTGCCGAAACACAATGCTGTGGTCATTCCCGACTCCATGGCTTCCAGAAGGGATCTTTCTGTTTTTTTTTTGCAAACAGCAGAGACGTTCGTGTAGCGAAACAAAAACTCCCTGCGAGACAAAGGAACACGAAGCTACGATATATGCATCAATACAAAGATATACAGACGGAGCTCTATGGAAAATAGACCAAGACATTTATGGCTTGCTCTCACATTGAGCTGCTGAACCGAATTGCAATCAAGGGCAAAATCTTGTCGACAAATAGAAATGTATACCACAGCATTGCTTCTTTTGATATTGGTAAGTGTGCGAATTTGAGTTCACGCTCTCCCTTTTTTTTTTCCTTTGCCACGAACAACAATCAGACACAATGCCTGATTGTGTAGGCCGAGATCAGGGTGCTGTGACATTTGCAACAGTAGGCGAAGACGAGTATCGCGTCTGTGGCCGTCAAGGTAGAAACTGCAATCCCCGTGCTGCGAAGGCAGTGTCTACGGTGCTTGAGTATATACAGGACAGTTTCGATCAACACGAGCTCCAGTCAAAGATACCTGGCTGCAAAAGACTAATGCCTGGAATGTGACTGTTGGTGTCACTTATACAAGAGTGTCCATTAGTTGCTCTTCCTGCGCCAATGGCTATTCCTTGTCACTTGTTAAATCGCGTGCACGGTACCTATAAAACCAACAGTAAACTCCTAAAGAGATTAGGATTTCGATTGACCTTTTCCTACCAAACACAATTCTTTGGTTGCAAGAAAGATAACGACGCAAGACGAAATCATACCCGAGACTTTTTTACAATCCATCAACATATCTTTCCACCTCTGCGACAACATCAATTCCATATGACCAATCCAAATCAAAGCCTTGCTCTTCATCGTCTTGTTCTTCGATTCCCAAAAGTTTGGATAGTCTGCGGCGATCGATGCGGGCGTTCAACACCAGAATTTGCTGAAGCCTGGCTTGTCGAAAGTGCTGCCACCAACCCAGGTCCTTCTTGTCGCTTCTACCTTTTCCTAGTAGTATGGCTAGCATGACTACATCTTCTACTGCTTGGGATATGCCCTGGCCTGCGGACGGCGGTATACAATGTGCTGAATCTCCTACCAGGAGCACTCTCCTATCGTCAGAGGACCAAGAGTCAAGTTTGGGGATAACGTAGAAGGGCCAGACGTTGACGTGCCTGAGAGGGATATCAGAGGTAGCAGTAACAGCAATACCGCCAAACACTTCTGCTCCCTCGCGCATGAAAGCAACAGAGGCCTCTTTGTCGGCAAAGACTTGTTCCCAACCCTCACGCGAGAGTTCGGTCATACGCTTCTGCTTTCCGATAAACACTTCACTGGCATCAGGCGTTTGAGGTGCGATGACGAAGGCGCCGTGAGTGGGCGACATGATCGTGACTGGCATCTTGTAGTCCGGAGAAGGCAGTTTTATGTTTGCGGTGGGGACTGCAGCGGTGATGCCAGCCATACCGGTAAACTTTGGCGAGAGCTCTGGATACATGTGTTCTCTGACTCGGCTGTGTATGCCATCTGCACCGATCAAGAGCGAAGATTTCTTTGTGGTGCTATCGATGAGTTGCCAGGTCACAGTATCCTCGAATTCGGAAACCACATGCGAGAATTTGTGGTTAAAGTACATGGGTGTACCATTAGCCTTGAGCTCCTCGAGCAGTAGATCGATGAGTTGGTAGCGGTATACGCGAAGACCATTGTATCCATACTTCTCGACACTGCCGAAGGGGTAGGTTTCCTTGAGGGCGCCGGCGAGGTCGCGAAAGTATAGGGTGTCGAAGTTGTAGTCGTGACGCTTGAGATCGTCGTAGATGCCAATGTTGTCGAACAGTCGAAGAGAGTTAGGAGAGAGCATTACGGCACCGCCGATGTTCTGGGGTTCAGGGCGGGCTTCGTAGACGGCGCAGGGAATACCTTGAGTGTGCAGACTGAGTGCCAATGTTAGGCCTGCGATGCCAGCGCCGATAATGCTGACTTCATGTGCCATCCTGACAATCAGACAGGAGAAATTCAATGGACTCGAGGATGGTCGATGTTAGAGTCAGTAGTGGAAAGGAAGGTGCTCTGGAGGGGTGATGCGATGCTCGAAAGATGATGAGAATATATATCTTGGATTACACGACGCGGCAGGTTATATACTTCACAAACCGCTTGCCTCTCCTTGACATACTCGAGCGGTCATGCTTAGGTGCGTCGGCCGAGCGTTAGGAATCCTTCTCCTACACATACTGCGCGCAATCTTGCAGCGCCCTCATTACCGACGAGACGATGATAGTACGAGCTTAAGTCAGCATGTGTAGGGCAGCGATGATCGATTGGTCGCTTGTGGCTGACCAAGCTGAAAGGGTTGAGGTGATGTTTTGACGGCTTCGCAAGAACTGCAGGCACGATTTCGGCCGACTGCAACTCCTTCTCCAAGAGAGCTCTTTCCAACTTCCTCGATAATCAAACCGCCCAAGGATCGTGCCTTCTTACCATCAAGACCAAATATGTAGAACCCCCGTATAGGTCAATATGAGAAAACATACAAATAGGATTGGTACTGCCACCTTCTCAAGCCATGCCCATCTACCATCTACCATCGTTTTCTCTATATCACAACCCAATCAACCTGGATAATACAACGAACTATCATTGATGATGTCGACCTCTGCCTTGACCAATCTTCCGGACATCCTCCTTATCGGAGCTACAGGTCGCACCGGCCGTCTCGTTCTAGCATCAGCACTAAAACGCGGCCATAAAGTTGTCGCCTTGATCCGGCCATCCTCACGCCTGTCACCGCAACCTAACCTTACAATTTTCGAAGGCTCTCCTCTCGACTCTGCCGCCATCACCACCGCTCTCTCCCTGACAACAGGTCCAGTGGTCGTAATCAGCACACTTGGCCAAACACGCACATCTGGGAACCCCTTCGCCGCAGCAACTTCGCCTCCACTCCTCATGTCTGATTCGGCCGCTGCAATTGTCTCGGCAGCAAAAGCCTTTGGTCCTAAAGTTCAGAAACTGGTCCTGATGTCAATGTTTGGCGCTGGATCTTCCTTCTCCAACCTCAACTTTCTCATGCGAGCAACTATGCTTCACTCGAACATGAAGCAAACACTCGACGATCAGAACGCTGTTGATGAGGTCATCAAAAACAGTGGACTGACATTCGTGATGCCTAGACCTGCTATGCTGAAGGGCGATGTAGCTTTGCCAGTCAAGGATCTAGGCGATACAGGGGAGAAGGCGGGATTCATGCCGTCTGTAAGTGCGCAAAGTGTTACTGAGTTTATGCTGGACGCGGTTGTTAGCAGGGAGTGGGATGGTAGAACCCCTGTCCTTTCGCATTAAGTTGCGGGTCATGGTGCTGTATCTCCACATGACAGTAGGGTTGTCGACGAGTGTTACATTCAAACTAGAATAAATCCGATGCCGTCTATGATCAATTTACCATGATCTCTGTAGCTTAGCACATTTGATAGTCAACAACTCTTTTTGACGTGGATTCAAGATCAATGTTCCTGGAGTCGAACGAGAACGCCCTCTCGAAGTGATTTGTGCGAGGTCACAGAGCAGAAATTAACATTGTATAGCAGTACGGCTCAGAAATATTGGGACAAGAGGTACGCATTATGGCAAACGCATAAGTGCTTTGTTCGAAGCACACGCATAGCAGATCCAGCAGATCACGACGCTGAAGCAGTTGGTTTGGATGATGTGTTTGACGAGGGCGAAGAGCCTGTTGAAGGATATAGGCTCTATGATGTCGGTTGGATGGAGGTTGGGTCTCAGGGGCTAGTGCTGGATACATGTGCAAGCCTAATAAATGGCGACTGGGAATTAAGCTATGTAAGACCTCTAGAGGTGATGTTTCAGTGAGATTGCTCCTCTATAGTGACGCTGGAGTAAGTTCGAGAAACCCTCAGGCACGAGCATCACACCCCATTGGAACGATAGAGAAACATAATGTTGTGCTCAGCATACAAGCCAAGCTCAACGGCGTCGAAGAAAATTTCCTCTGAGTGGTCCTTCCCGTGTTAGTGAGGAAACTTTCCAAGGATACATTGATGAAGCAGTGCGCACTAGAGCCGACCAGGGCAGATTTCTGCACCATCACCGAAGCGTAGTCACATCGTATACCCCTCATCGTGTTCGAATGAGAAGCTAATGTTCCTTGGGAATTTGTCCTGACCTGGGTCACTTATTGAACCAAGCGGGCACGAAGAACCTTCCAGAGAGCGCCTACAAGACCACCAAACTATGACGCCGTGATAGCTGATCTCAGTTCTCTCAAGTTCAAAGTGCAGAACCTCGAGTTTAATTTCATCGATGATATATAGACTGAGCAAGTTTGATGCATCGAAGAAGCGAATGTGTTCTCCATATCCTGTTGGGAATTGATCCGGGTCGATCTCGTATGTGAACAGTTTTCAACTCAAAGCCATGCTTCATCAGTGGGACTCACTGTCTCTCCCATCATACTCATCGAGTAAAGTGTATCTATCAAAACTCAGAAACGTGTTTGATCATCGGACGCGGACCAGAGAGATGAGCCCCTGCCATCAGCTCTCTATGGACATACCCTCTCTCTCACAAATACGTTCTGCATTCCAGTAGCAGTCTATTATCAACACCTTGTTATCGAGATGGTGCATTCCATGTGTTGCGCAAGTTCTGTCCTTCCATCTTCCAGAGGTGTTCACTTGTTAAACTCTCCCCGGACACACTCTCTTTCTCGAAACCACTCTGCAGTCTCGCAGCTTTTCGATAGTCACTCTTATCTTACGGAGACGATAGTCTTTCCTTGCACGTTTTACTCGATTATAGCTATCTACCTTTCTATAGTATTATAGAGACTACTTGACTCGTAGGTACTACTTGCCTAAACAGATCTCTAAGATATAGAGCACTAGCCTATAGAGCCCTGTCGTATTGCGACAAACTATCTAAATCTCTTTGTTCCAGTCGTGAGATCATCTAACAAAGTGCAACATACTCGGACATAACATTTATACACCTATCTCTATCTCTCCATCTAGCTCCCCTATAACTTACGACTCCAAAAGAAAAGCTATCGTGTAGTAACTCAATCTCCTCAACATTCTTGTAAAAATTCCTAAGACATACCCCCATACCCGGCCTAAAGAAACCCGAGTGCCGGTACTTTCAAATTCATAGACACTTGTCGCAACACAAAGAGCCATTCAGAGCTCATAGTGCTTGGCATCGGAATAGCAAGCAGAAGTACGACGACACCCGGGCATTACTACACACAAATATACAGCCCCGAAACTCTTTACCTACCTCTACCTATCGAAACACAAGAAAAGGTTCTAGAGTTTCAAAAAAAAAAAAGAAAAAAGAAAAAAAAGCAAAACACGGGAATTGACAAATCATTGGTACGACGATATTGGGGCACTACTATACCCACATACACGACCCCTGACTCATCATCTTTTTTGCCACGTCGAGACGCAAGAAAAGTTTACAGAGTTTCGGGATCGAGCGCGGGATTACAAAGCAAGATCACGACGACACCCGGGTACTTCTACATATATACAGCCCCTAACTCTTTATCTACCTCTGTCTGTCGAACCGTAATAAAGTATCACAGAATTTTGACGTTGAGCGCGGGATCACAACGCAAAATCACAAAGATACCCAGGCACCACCACACCTTCGTAGACCGCCGCTAACACTTCGCTTGTTTCTCCTGTCCCGCGAGATACTTTAAAAACCCATCGTGCTTGTGTTCCACCACTCAAAATCTTCTTTCCATTTCGTTACAAAAGAGTGCAAATCTGTTACTACGGTCACAGACGTGGTCTTGGTTGGAGAACTGTTTCAAGACAATTGGAGTACAGCGATACACGGGTTACAACACTTTTATACCCACCTCTGAGTCTTTGATTAGATCTTTGCATTAGCATGTTGCCCTGGAGATACTTTGTGATGCGTGTAGTCAACTATTTGGACTCTTTTTCCGTTCGATACGAAGGGTGCTAGATCTAGTATTACGGTCACGGACGTGGTGTTCGTCGAGGAACTTGCTTTATCGGATGCGAGAAACTAGAAAAGAAAAGTGACATTGGCTCTCATTTTTGAGAGAAGAGAGTGACTGAAGTAGGAGAAAAATAAACTTCATCTAGTAGAAGAAAAGTAGGGAGAAAGGGGTGGGGAAACCTGCAAAACAAAACGCCCCCGTCCGCATCATAAACCTTGTAAAAAAAACCCTTCTGCTATGCAGAATCCAGCAGAGTTCCATGTATCCATGCCCAAAGGACTGCTATTCGTCCTCTTCCTAACCCTCGTGTTCAGCGCTGTTGGCCCACGAGGTACTGACCCAGCCACTTCATTGGCTCCTGAGGCTTGTACTGAGCCAGATATCTGTTGCCCTCCAAAAGGTAGAACTCGATTCCAGTGCGGTGGCAGTATTCTCTCCAGGACTCGTCACCGGTGTAACTCTGAGCGGCACGAGGGAGGATGTTGTCTTGATCATCAGGCTGGCCGGCATGACGTCTCAGGAGATACTCGCCCAGCATCTTGAGAGGATTGTCGGGCCTGATGACTGACAGGCGCTTGAGGCCCTCCGTGATGTGCAACGCAACGGGGTTGAGGTAGGCTCTGGTGGGGGCACCACCACTTGGACCTTGAGCAGGGGCGGTGGGAGGTGTAGAGGGGCCAGCAACAGGGACTGGAGCGGCAATGACATGGGCTTGAGCGGCTGCGGGAGGGGTGGAGATAGCAAGGCCGGCGAGAGGAGGGAGAGCGGCGGGAGGGACTTGAGCGGCGACAGAAGAAGGGAGAGCGGCGGAAGGAGGAAGAGCGGCGGCGGGAGGAGGGAGAGCGTGGGCGGCAACAAAGGCCTGGCGACAAGCCGAGGCCTCTCTTGTCAAGGCGTTGACCAGGGCTTGCGGCATGTGCCACTGAGCAGGGTGCTTGTTGGGCCTCATGTGGTTCTTGTCGTTGCGGTCTCTACAGATCGAAAGTCAGATACAAAACGCGATATCATGCAGTATAATACATACTCTCTGTTGGTACGGCGACCGCAGCCGGTGACTAAGCACTCGTAGGGGCCCATGTTGTGTATGGCGCCCAAGTGAGATTTCATGTTGAGCTCGCTATTGCATTCCGTAATGCGCGACTGGGGGCACAGTGTGCAGCGGTGGGAGGGCATGGTTGATTGTAGAGGAGTGGTTGTAGGGAGAAGGTTGGTAACCTGGCGGTTGATGCTGAAGATCAAGACGCAGAATCGAGCAAGCGCAGGTGTTGTCTTGATATACAACACTTTCACCGGAGAGTCCCGCTGCGCTAACCAGTCTCTTGGCTTGATATGGTAGCGGCAGCGAGGTGTACCCGGTCGGAGCAAGCGGGAGTTGGAAGCTCCGATCTTGTGGCGATGATGATACAGTAGGTCAGTGTACCAACACGCTGCCTCTATCGTCTCCCTCTCTTAGCAGTATCCAGGGGGATGTGGTTGTCGAGAGAGATCAGAGTATTTGAGGCCAAGCTAAGGTTATATTCAGGGAGACATTGGCCGATTATCGACAGAGCCAGGCCTTTCCTTGGACATCTACACCACATGGCTTCAATCCTTGCCTTTTGACGGACATTGACGACGATAGCAGGAGGTCGAAGGCACTAGAGCCCTGTCTTGACAAAAAGGAGCATGCCAGCAGCCAGGCTACTCCTTCCAGCACACACGGTCCAGTATAGATCAATGGAATCGCAGAGAATCTTTCGGTATCGGACAAAGTCCATTGAGATCCGATGGCTGCCAGGCTCTCACTGGACAACGACATCAGATTGTAATGGTCCCTGCATTTTGACACCCATGGTACGAGAGCGAGGTCGAATTGGAGAATCGCTCTCAGACCAGTAGCACCAATATCGATGACGGCTCTCCCAGGATCCAGGACCGGTGGTATCATACCAGTAAAAAGTCACAACACTATTCCATTCCAGAACCACGTACACAGAAAGCCCAAAGCTGCAAGACTCTGACTTAAGTCCTCAATGCCACTCCAAACATTGCATCCCTACAACACCAGAACCCAACGTTCCGTCCAAGGAAACAACACACAAGATCACCAGAAACCCAACAAGCCAGTACAATATCCGAGATCCAAAGACAGAGCCGAGCGCGAGGAGACCATACTGCTGTTTCAGAAGCTGCGAATGTATTCCAGAGGATTGCTGCCACTATGGTTGGCCAAACCAGGGGGTTTGGCTGGTATGTGATGGACAGCATGATGGGAAAAGCAAAGATTATGATTGTTGTGTCTGCGCAGAAGAGGAAAGTGCTTGTTTGTGCAGGAGCAGTGGTCAGTACTGGCGATACTTCGGTACTTCGGCTATTTTTGTCAAGTTGGCCAATCAGCGTTATAGGAGACTTTGGTGATGCAACATTGCTCCTTCCATCAAGGGCCATTACTCTTTTGCTATCCAGAGTGAATCTGATAAGAGTATATCATTACACAGGCAATTTAAGGATATGCGGTACTAGAGGATAGTGTCTGCCCGTTCCACGTGAGACAGTGTCGAAAGAATTGCACCGTCTACAAGAGTTTACATGAGTTTACATACTACATCCATATCTACACAAAGATTGCAGAGCCTTGATACATACACGAAACCAACAAAGAACCTTGAAACCAAAAACCAACAGCTTTTCGAAACCCCTTCCCCAAACCTCCTCCACCAGAATTACTCTACACACCTTCAAAAGCCGTCATGACAGCCAACCCAACAGGAGCATACGTAACAACACGATTATGCATCCCATACTCCAACATCTCAACCCTAACCCCAACCTTACCCTCCCCAACCACTTCTCTAACCCCCAAAGGCAAAACCTCGACTTCCTTGCCAACAGCCATGGCAAACAACTTTTCCGTCTGCGCAAATGCAATATCCTGATCATCGCGGGCATGCAAGATATGCACGTTTCCAGCACCATTGTTTGCAGATGCCACAGACGCGGCAGCAGACACATACACATTTAGTCGAAGACCAGTAGGCCATGTATCAAGGATATACTTCGAAATCATGCGGACGAGGAAGGGTGAGTGGCGCAGAGGTGTCAGCACGGGGATTAAACCGCCGATACGATAGCTGAGCAAAAGATCTGGTAGCGAGGCAAATGGTGCAACCAAAATGATGCTTCTGAATCTTGCCGTCTCGACTTTGCCACTGAATACAGATTGGGGCAAGAGCTCAGAGGTCGGGTCTGAGAAACTCAATCCTACGGCAGAGGCGACTGCGGTTCCGAGACTTTGACCGAGGATGACGATGCGTGAGGGAGAAATGCCAAGCGACATGACATATTGTACCAAAGCGCGGCCGTCGGTGATGAGACCTGCTTCAGTCGGCGATCCAGTGCTGCGACCAAAGCCGCGGTAGTCGACTGTAAAGATATGGGTATGAGGTTGATTCGAAAGAGCACGGTAAGTGTCTGTACGCCAGCCTTGAGCTACATGTCCTGCATTGCCATGAACTGTTGTCGAATCAGCATCTCTAACCTTTATAAGCATCGCAGAAAACTTACAGTTCACGACTACTCTGGCCTCAGGATCAGACTTGAGAAGCTGAAGCGGCAGAGTTTGATCAAGCACATCGGCTGCAGCCAAAGCATCTCTGTTTGCTGCCACTGTTGCGAGAGGAAGTATATGCCATGCATAGAGCACTTCGTTATCTGGCGTGCTGACATTGAACGGAGTTACTTGATGAGCCGCGAAGCCGAAAGACTCTGGCTTGTTGACATCATGCCAGAAGCCAGAATGAATCTTATGAGCGTATAGCGCGCTGTTTAGTAGACAGAGATCAGAACATGGTCAAGTCGAGTATGCCGCATCTGTTGAGGAGAAAGAGCATTTCAACAGAACAAAAACACAAAAACAAGCAAGCAGACAAATAAAAGAGCAGGAAAAGGGAAAGGAGCGATACGCACTGTCGTTGCAACCAAGGATTCGTCAAGAGCAATACGAAAACGGGATAGAGAGAAACAGCAAAAACGAGGAACATAAATCCGCTCTTGAGTACACCCATCTTTGATGGAAGTCGACTCTTTTCTATACTAACCTGTCATCCTTCAGCAAATTGCGCTCTCGGATGGGGGCTTATACGGCAAAGAGAAAGGTATCGCCGTGCATGGGAGGAAGCAGCGACGATTCTCTACACGCGTCTGTAGATTGCACTTACTCTGAAAGAAAGGGTATCACAAGACGAGTATGTGTTCTGAAAGATTGGTGTAACAAAGTTGAAGGCCGTGGCCATCCGCACACGATACCAAGACTTTTGTCAACTCAACACAAGCCTGTCAAAAATCAACGCAGTCACTCCTCTAAGGAAAAAAATCTCGGCGTTTGTCTTCCTCTCTCCTCCATCATCTCTAGTCTGGAAGTCAGATCCCACAAGAACATTTCACACCGTGATTTATCGATTGATATACAAATCAATTGACGTTCACCGGATTTGAGGATATAAGGTGGCAGACGAGATCAAAGGTTTGTAAAGTACCTACATTAAACTCTCTTTCTCCTTCTCCCACAGCAAGTCAGTCCTCTCGGCTCTCGCATCACTCCATCGAGCAGCTGGTGTTTAGACTCCGGTCTACACTTGCAAGATTGACACTTACAAGGCCTTGCGTTTGAGGTATTCGTGACAACTTAAACCCCTGGACGAATCACCATAGAAGTCTCGGTACATATCTTTTATCATATACAAACTACAAATTCTTTACTCTTCTTAACGAACATATCACATACTGATTTAAGAAATTGCTTTCGTGTTGTAATGTGGTTTGCAGCAATCGCTAGTTGAATGATTTGGATATATGGGTATCTAGGTTGTGGTTGTGGGAGCATCTGGTGCGGCCGTTATTGCGCTGGCAGCTGTGTTGCCATCGTTGGCGATTGTGGGCACTTCTGAGATGCGGACGGACTTTTTGCGCTTTGCGGTGGTGCTATCTGTCGCTGGTGCTTCTGCAGGTTGAGTAGACTCTGTGTTCTCAATTGCAGGCGCAGGAGTAGGATGAGCCTCTACCTCTTTTGTGCCAGCCTGAGGATTCGTCAAAGGATCGACAGAAGTGGCTGCAGGCAGCTCTTGTGTCGCACTGGGCGTAGCGGCCTGTTGTGCAGTATCTGCTGCACCGTTGGGAGCTGATACAGCTACCTTGGTTGGATCCTTTTCTCCTGTCTGATCATTGTCCTTGTCTTCCTTCTTCTTTCGAGGCGCTGGCTTAGGCTTGGGCTTGACCTCTTGCACAACAGGGACCTCCTCTTCTACTTCAGTAACACCGCTCTTGTGTGGCAGCCTAAAGGCAAGATATCTCGTCGGAGCACGCGTGCACTTCTCGATCCTGTCGATCATGTAGTTGCGGACCTGGTCGGCAGGCTTGACACAGCGAGTGATGAATTGCAAGACGTCTCTTGCAGCCGAGCGAGCTTCAGACACGCTGATTGTCATGGTGACTGGCTCGTAGTACTCGGTATCGGGGTCGAGTTGAGGGCTGACGTCTCGTCCTTTGCGGATGACAAGGAATGATGCGAGCATCTTGTAGGAATTGAGAAACTCGAGGATGGAATATTCGGGAAAGCGGAAGCGGTCGGGCGAGGCGCCAGGACCTTGAAACTCGAGTACGATGGGGTAGCTGGGATAGCTCGGCGGGGGACGTGGTTGATGTTGGTATTGCGGATGTTGTTGAGGCATAGGGTATATCGGAGCATGTGGCTGTACTGTCGCAGGGTGTGGTTCGATGGCGGGAGCAGCCGACGGTGGTCGTGAGTTTGCATGTTGATGTGGTGGAGCGGGAGAGTTTGTTTGACTGTTTGGCTGGGCCTTGTTGGCGTTGATCATGGCCGTCAACTCGTCTATGTGTCTCTGGAAGATGCGCAGCTGTTCCTGGTTGGCGTTACCCGTGGCTACAATCTTCATGAGCGCTTTGAGCTCAGCATCGCTACTTGCGCGTGAGGCAAGCATTTGAATGACGGGATCTGGCGATTGTTTGACGGGTGCAGGTGCTGCAGGTGGGGGTGGCGGCGCTCGAGCGGTTGCGGGCATGATGGGTGGTGGATGAGGACGACCCTGGTATTGCGTAGAAGGATGTGACGAGTATGGAGCCCCATAAGGACTGCCAGCAAGAGCGTTAGGATTTGGTCGTGGTTGTTGTTGGTTGTACTGCTGGGGAGGAGCATGTTGGTACTGGTGCTGATATTGTTGCTGTTGGAAGTGCTGCTGAGGTGCTTGGTGTGAGGACGAGGATGGGGGCGCTGGACCTGGCTCCTTGACATAGTACACCGTCGCATCGAAGATCAGCGGTTCTACTACCAATGTGCATGGCGCAATCTCCTTCATCCATGACTTGTGTGGGTTGCCCGGCGGCGCTGGAGGCGCATCTTTTCTCCCCGACGTCTTGGTCCAGTACTTGTCCAAGAAGGTGCCAGCGATCCACTTCTGCCGTGATCGTTCCAGCGATGCTAGCAGAACTCCACTTTCAGCAATTGTCTTGTATTCGTCCTTGGACAAGTTGGTGCTTTGGCGCTCAGACAGGGTGGGCAGAGGCTTCGAGTCGACGACCTTGTTGGGTAAGGGTGTCGCTTCTCGTACTGCCTCTTCGACGACCGGCGTGGCCTCCTGTGGTGTCGCGTCTTTTGGCGTTGGTACTTTGGTCGATGTCCTTCGTCGTTTCGCGTCTCGCGCCCGTCCTGACGCTCGTCGCTTTTCCGCCATGCTGGTCTGTATGTTTATCGCAATACTCCGGTCTGTCCGTACAGGTATATCGTGCTCAGGTATTAATGTTGATTGTGTCGTAAATTCGTGTCGCGTGCATAGAAATCTTGTCGTTTCCTCCATCCAGATATGACGAAGACGCCGATTTAATACCAGGGTCACCCCCTAAGCAAACTCTTTTGCTCTGTGAGAGTGCCTACAGCAGCACCACGTACATCCCATAGTCTATATATAGCCTTAGGGCATATCTGGTGACTATAGATATCTGTTGACAGGCTTTCATAGCGGTCACCCCTCTGTTCGTGGAGATATAGAAGTAAAACGCAAAAACGTCTGTGTTTTTCAGTAAATGACCATGCAACATGGGTAAACACATGAAGACAACGTGCCAAATGACACCAAACTCATCTGTGATGACTTAGGCAGTCCAAGGTTCACGCATAACATTAAGAAGACGGCAATACTAAGATCAACAGTATCGACATTAGTGTAGAGCCATTCTGTGGGCAGTACCTCAAAGTGGACTCACCATTCTACTGACATGGCAGAATCTCACCGCCCTCGCGAGCGGATACCAGCCACTTACTTATCACGTCACTATCCTTTCTCCAAGATCAAAACACAATGGCAACCCGTGATGAGTGCAGTATAGCAGCACGGGATAAAAATCAGCAGGGAGAACGTACAATCAACGTGAAAGAAAATATATTACATGGACAAGTGACCAGTATCTCTATGGAATGCTTCGCTATTCGTCGTCAACCATGTCCTCATCCTCGATTTCGAACTCTTCAGGAACTTCTGCCTCCTCGCCTCCTTCCACGTCCTCATCGACTGCGTTCAGTACACCAGATGCAGCAGCTGCACCAACACCTGCTGCGGCACCGAAGCCTAATGCGGCAAGAGCGTCATCACCAGTCTGGCGGGCAGGCGTGAATGGTGTCTCCTGTTGTGATGATCCGCCGACGACAGGTGCAGCAGCAGCGTTGTTGGTCTTCTTCTTGGCCTTGAGCTCAAGCAGAGATTTGGACTCTGACGACTCTGTGTCGTGCAAAAGAATGACACCACCAGTAGGCTTCTTCACTGGTTGGTAGCGACCATCCTGTGCAAACGAAATGTACTTGATCTGCGCAGGAAGGACACGGCTCATGTTCTCCAGGTCGTAGCCAACCTTTTCACGCTCGGCCTTCTTCTTTGTGCTGCCTTCTGTAGGAGCGCCCTCACCCTTTTCCTCGGCAAGCTTGGCTGTGTCAACGACGTTATCGTCCATATCCATCTTGTCGCCGGACTCGACCTTGGGGGTTGTGGGTGTCATGTCAATGTCCATGCTCTCACGTCTAGCTTGTCTCTTCTTTGCTTGTTCTCTACGCTTGGCATGTGCTGTTGTTGACAGAATGGCAGTCTTGACCTTCTCGGGAGCCTCCTCGGTCTTGACTTCAGCTTCAGGCGGGTAATCGAACACACTAGGACGAGTGTTGCTGTGGAACTTGAACGATGGGATCTCAAGGTCTGAGTCGACACCAATGATGGCGGTAGGTGTGAAGGAAAGAGTGAGGAAGTGGGTAAGAGGAAACCAATACCAGTACTGGGTGAAGACGGCCATACCGACAATGGCGGACATGTTGAGGTTGCCGGTAGGAGTTTGTAGGCCGATGGTGCAGTTACGACCACCAGCATCGATGATACCGAGAGCAAGAGCGCAACCGAACTTGCACATAGCATCTTCGTGTCTGTCGCTAATGATCTTTTGTAGAGTCTTGCGAATGGTACCAACCTTGGGGTTCATGGCTTCATTCTGCTGGACCATGATCATCGACAGTGAGATGAGAGCACCCTGGCGAACGAAGTCGACAGAGTCCTTCATCATGGGCTCGAGAATGTCGATAGCCTCATCCAAACCAGTTCCGGCACATGCGATACCGAGAGCCATGGTGGCACCATATCTGACGTGAGGGTTGTAGGACTCGGAAAGGAGTTCGACCATGCGAGGAACAGCACCAGGCTTGCGGAAGAGAACGAAACCTAATGACATGACTGCAGCACGGCGAACATCATCACTGACGTCGCTAACAGCGACGTGGAGCAGCTTTCTGACGGCCTTGTTGCTGCTGGTACCGCAGTAGGCAAGGGCAACAGTGAAGATACCACCATATCTCAGTGTCGGGTCTGCGTCGTCGAGCAGACCGTTAATAAGCTCGTCGGCACCTTCTTGGCGGTTGTACATGATCAAAGCCATACCCATAGCAAGACCGCGCACAATCTTCTCGTGCTGTGTATCATGAGCATATTGAATCATATCCTCAAGGGCTCTGGTGTTGCCAGTGCCGAGCATGACAAGACCCATGGCAAGACCAACGGCTTCACCATTGATGGCCGAATCACTGTAGAGAACGCCCTTGAGAGCCTCGTAGATGTCTTCGGAACCAGTGGCCATGCCAGCAACACCAAGACCAAGAGCGCCACCATGCTGAACAACCTCTTCTTGAGTGTCCTTGAACTGCTCGAGAAGGTAGTCAAGCACGTTGGTACCGTGGTTGGAGTAGATGAGACCCAGAGCGTAAAGAGAACCACCCTGGCTGTAAGGAGAGCCTGAACCGGGAACAGCATTGCGCTTGGGAAGATAAGGTTCGAGGAGCTTGCGGCCGTTTGCCAAGTTGCCTCTGTGGATGACACCAAGAGCAGCAGTGGCAGTGAACTTTGACCAGTTCACGGCCTTGCCCAGCCACTCGAGATTGTCGCGGAAGAAGGTGTCGACGGTAGTACCAGAATTCATGAAAGCGTTGGAGAATGTGACTGCAGTGTGGAAGATGGAGTTGCGAGCCTCGAGGCTGTCGCGGACCTTGTTGAGAATGTGCTTGTCCGTGTGGCTGTTGCGGAAGAGGAACTCGAGGTTTAGCTCGATGCTGGTCGTGCCGCGCAAGATGTCGCGTATTGAGTTGAAGGCCTTCTTCTCTTCTGCTGTGCTGGCCTTTGCTCCCGAAGGTCCTGTGCTCCTACGCAGCTCGGACAAGAGCTGGGTAGACTCGTCAGCATCGTCGGCGCCTTCGCTTGTCGGCTCGGGCGACTTGTCATCGCTCGAAGGCAGTTCCTCCATGACGCGAATCAAGAACTCCTGGGTACCATTCTCGTACAGATCGAAGGACAACTGGTATGCAATTGCGAGAGACTTTGCGTCAGCCTTCTGGACGAGCTGGCGCAGCATGTTGCTAGCCATAGAGTGCTGACCAAGATGTACAACGCATCGAGCGATAGCAAAGTAGTCGGGGTCCGGGATGTCATTGAGCAGCTCGAGGATGAGCTGCAAGATTTCGTCTCTTAGACCACGCTCTTGTACCACGTTCATGCAGATGTCGAGCACGTACTCCATCAATTCGTCGGTGCTTTGCTTGTCCTTGCCACAACGCAGGATGGCATCCTTCAGAACTTGACGGTTGCGTGCTTCGATGGCAATGCCTACAACGTGACGGTACGCGCCGGATTGATAACATGACTCGAAGATGCGCTGAATGACACCGTGAAGGCTCTTTTGCGTGGCGGGCGAGAGCGAGTCGGGGGAAGGGTGTGAGCCAGAGACTCCGGCAGCTGCACCATCGATCTGAACGCCATCGGCTTCGCGAGATAGAAGGGATTTCGGCGGTGCGGAGGATTGCGAGAAGGGGGTCGTGGTGTTGGCACTGCCGTTGGCAGCGGGTAGCGATGAGTCATTGTGGGATGCCGATGGCACGGAACTTGAGGGAGCGGGAGGGTTCTGGAGCGCTGAGAGGGCGACGTAGGTGTCGATGCACTTGGCTACAGAGGTGTCAGCTGCTTGAAGAGTTGCTTGCCTGTTAGAAGCACATACCGACAATAGTCTCTTCAAACTCGCCCTGGTGGTCGAGACGGAAGAGCTTGCCTGCGCCGAGGGCAAAGACCATGGACTCGTTGTACTCCTGGAGCTGGTAGTAGACCTTGGCCGCCACAAGTGCTGCCAGCTCGCGGTTGGGGAACGATTCGTCTTCGTAGAGAGCCTCACTGTCATTCAGTCAGCCGTATTCACAATGGATGTCGTGATGGTGCGCACATTTGACCGATGGAGCCAGAGACCTCAGTCCAGATGTTGTCCATGTCCTTGTTCAGCTCATCCAAAGCGAAGACCTGCAGCGCTGTGTCGGGCTCGGAGAGAAAGCCGACCAAACTGGCGGCAGCAGAAGGAGCGCCGACCATGATGATTATGATGCGAGGATATGAGTTGTGGTCGTGTTGATGCGGAAGTAAGAAAGGCGTGTGTCGAGGAGTGGCGCCGCAGCTCGGAGATGGGGGCACGTGAAATCACCCGGGCTTTGGCAGACCAGAGGGAGAGCGACGATGAGGAAATAGAGGTCGTCAAGATTGTTGTTCAAAGGGCGATACGTCGTGATGATAGTGAAGGCGATGGTGAGTTGGAGCTTCCGCCGCTGGGCGATTGTCCGAAGCTCGTAGAGAGACAACATGCCGCCATGACGCTCGTCATCTTCGGCGATTCCCGTTCCTGCATTGGCGTACATATCATTTCACAAATAAAACACATAAATCTCATACTTGTCACCTGCCTTGTGAGTCTTGAGTGTATTTCTAGATCATTCATCAACACGTTCGGAAAATCTACCATCGATACGCTGCGCAGCACTCAGCAGATTCATGTCAAGCGACCGACTTCATCCAACAGAGGCAATTGAAGGGATCGAACAAAACAGTGGCATTCATTCATTTCATGTGCGAGTGATACAATAACGAGTGTCCAGTGACCATCCTACACAGTACTTTTTCTTCAATTGTTTCTCTTGAGAAGGGTGAGCTTGTCACCAACAGATCCGTCAGCGCCCTTGGTGAACGACCAAGTAGCAGAAGTGGGAGTAATCTTCAGCTTGCTGAAACCGTAGTCTCTCATGTTCAACACTGCGGTGATGTTGAGGACAGGCTGGTCAGCATCCAGAGTGCTATGCGACTCAATGTTGCCAGCCATACCGTTGATAACATGGACCATCGACTTGCCCTCGTTAATGTAGTAGGTGTTGTTGTCCTTGATCGAAGCAGTGTCGATGGTACCGTTGCGGCCAAGAGGGAACAGACGCTCATACCAGTGGATGTGACCGGCAAAGTATGCGTCTACGCCATGTTCGAGCATCAATGCCTCGAAGGCGTTGCGAATGTTCGCCTGATACGAAGAAGTTTGACTGCTGTACATGGGTCTGTGACCGTTGATGAAGATCCAAGGAGTCTTGGTGCGGTCAACATTGGCGAGATCCTTGGCCAACCATTGGTACTGCTCGTAAGCCTTGTTGTCCTTCCAGTTGTTACCGTCAATGCGACCGAAAGGGCCACTATCTGTGATGAAGGTCTGAGCCTCGGTAGGATGAGTCTCGTTGCCTTTTAGGTCACGGACGAAGGGCCACTCAGGACTGTATGCAAAGTCCGTCTCGGTGTCTATGCTGATAAAGTGGGCAAGACCATAATCGAAAGAGTACCAGAAGTTGCCAACACCACCACTCTCAACTCCGGGCATGCGGAAACGGTGCTGGAAAGTTGTGAAGTTTCTACAAAAGAACTGTTAGTACAAGGAAAATAAGAAGCAACAGCATCAGAATGACATACCTCTGAGATTCAGGACAGCTGTAGTAGTTGAGGGCCGACTTGGGTGCGGAAGAGTTCGCCTTGTCGTTGTTGAGATAGGCGGTAAGTGTGTTGTTGCCTCCATCGAACTCTGCACAAGCAGCCTCGTGGTTTCCTGGGAGGACCATGTAAGGGACGGATGTCGTGATGTCGTTCATCCACTGTTGCCAAAGATCCCAGTTTGACTCGTACAGAACAGACATGTCGCCACCTTGAGGACCACCCTGGTTGGCGATCTCGCCAGCAGGGATTGGTGCGTTGAGGTACTCAGCGGGGTAGGGAGGACCGCCAGGAAGTCTAGTGGAACTGCCATTGTAACAGACAGGCCAAGAGGTCTCACATGGGAGGATACCGGAGTACCAGTCATCTGCGTAAGAGATGTCACCTCCGTGCCAGGCAAAAGCAAGACCATCTTCGAGAGCGTTACCGAGGTACTTGTGAGTTCCATGGGCGTTGGTGTAACCCATATCGTTCAAGACTGCGACTGTGAACTCGGAATGATCTCCAGCAGCATGTGCAGTGCGGAAACTGAGTGTCTGGGACTCGGTAGTACCGTTGGCTGCAGGAATACTGTACCAGTATTTGGTGTTGGGCTTGAGACCAGTGATCTGAACTTCGTGGAAGTGTTCACTGCACTGAGTAACAGGAGCCAGGGAGCAAGGCGGGGTGCGGGCGTAAGTGTTGGATTGCCCGACGGCAACGTGGTTAAGGTTGTCTTGCTGGGTACCCCATTGTACTTGAGGTGCAGCTCCAAGACCGAATGGTGTCTGGTAATGAATGTGCATACCGCCGGGAACGTAGGCCAAGGAGATGACATTGACGTTGTTGGTGGGGTTGGACGTCTTGGGCTTCACAGCTGGAGCTTCGACTAGACGGGGGAAGCCTTTCCCATTGCCTTCTACGGTAGGGTCAACCCAATCGCCGACTGGAATTGCAGGTCCAGTGTAAGGGAAGGCAGTGTCGACATCGCGGCGAGAAGCAGGTGGTGCTGCTGCGACAAGGGCAGTGCCAAAGAGTACGGCTCCGATTGTACTCTTCATCTTGCCGGATACAAAGCGAGTGGAGGTATACAGAACACACCTACGAATATCAAAGGCTTACCTTCTTATATATCCATGGGTGTTTGGTCTTTCGTCGGGCCTGGCCGGCCATTGGCACAGATGGCACACAATATCCCGCTTCAAAGATTTTGGCGTACAGATGTGGATCCCACTATACTCACGGAACAATTGTACAGCTAGATAGATGCAGGTCGCGATATCCAAGACTGAGCATGCTTATCTTCGTTAGTGCCTGATTGGTTTGTCTCGATCACACGTGCTCGGTACCGACGGCATCGATTAGCCCTTCCATGCCGTCGCCTTCTCATGTCCCTGAGCGCGGTAACCGACCTGCCATATTGCGACAAGCTCCAAACAAGCATTGAGAAGAAGCTTTTGCATTGTTTTGATGGCTTGGAATCTAATGAGCTTGTCTGGATGGTCGTCGTGTTGTCGCGACACGGAAATGCGAGTCGTGCTGAGATCTCCTTGTGGTCTGAAATATGTGATGCAAATATCCATCTGTAGCAAAGGCTTCTCAGTCTCAGGACCAATTATTCGAACATGAACCAACCTCAACATACCTATGCAGCTCATCGACCACCAGCCGTGGCTTGTTGGAGCACCAGGATACATACAAAAAGAAAGTAAGGCCCTCACTCACGGCTGGGTACAACAGCCAGTCGCGAGGCCTCCTCCTCAGTCATGCCCGAAGCTCACAGGATAAGAGGAGTGTACGCTGATTCAACCGCTGTGCGGCTCAAAGCAAGAAGCGGACTTCAACTTGTTGACCGATGTAGCTAGGAGTACGTCAGCCATGCAGCGGTGTGACAAGACCTGTCCTGATCGTCCAGCGAACAAGAACCATCAGAGTCAGGTAAACTCCTCCTCTGTTATTTCCGCTCGATCATATTCTGCTACTACATGCTAGTCATTCTTTCGAAGTCTTATACCAAGCACTCAGGTTTGCTCCATGTGGGGACATACGTGTATGCAGGTACAGTATCGTCGATCACGCAATCTGCCGTGACATCTTGGCGGTTCCGAAGATAGGTGCGGAGTCGCCATACATCTGAGCAACCATGAACACATTCGCCCTCTACAACTTGACTTGGTATACTGCTCAAAGACATCATTCGAGCGAGCTATGTCCTTCACATCCGTTCCAGTCTTGGATCTCGCGAAAGCCAACAGCCCAGAGACTAAGCCTCAACTGTTGGACGAACTGCGTCATGCTTTGATGGAAGTTGAGTTCCTATATATCAAGAATACTGCCATCCCAAATGAGCTTTTGGAACAAGTCAAAGCAGCTGGAAAGGCAATCTTCGACATTCCAGAACACGAAAAGTAAGTCCTGAATATTTTGGATGCCTTCTTCCCCGAGCCATCATATCTAAGAAGAGGTTAGATTGAAGATAGAGATGAAGAATGCTCCTTCTTTCCTAGGTTATTCCCGTCTGGCAGCAGAGATCACTGCTGGGAAAATAGACCAACGTGAGCAGTTTGACTTCTCGACAGAGCACCCACTCCCGAAGGCAGGAGCGCCACGTTACGAAAACCTTCGAGCCCCGAATCAATGGCCATCTGAAGAGTCGCTACCAGAATTTCGATCAACATTCACAGAGTACATGAACAAGATGGGCGAGATGTCTATTGCGTTTACCTCGTTGATCGCCGAGGCCATTCATCTACCACAAGACGCTTTCACCAAGTACTTTGACAAAGACCAACAACACAAACTGAAGATTGTCAAATACCCGGACGTCTCGACTCTTGGGCAAGACGGAAGGGTAGATGTGCAAGGTGTCGGTCCGCATAAGGACTCAATGCTTACAAGCTATCTGCTGCAAGTCACGGATCATCACGGTCTGCAGGTGCAGAACGTACAGGGCCAATGGATTGACTGTTCACCCATTCCTGGCACACTCGTAGTAGCCATTGGGCAGGGTCTTGAGGCCTTGACGCAGGGTGTTTGTGTGTCAACAACTCATCGCGTCCTATCGCCTTCTGCTGGCTCAGGTGCTAGACTTTCCATACCTTTCTTCCAAGGAGTGAGATACGATGCAGAATTCGACGAACTGGACGCAATTGGTGTTGGCAGTGTTCCTGAAGCTATCAGAGAGCAGCGTCGACGCGTGGTAGAAAGGAATGGAGGCAGGATTGACGATGTCGAGTTCACGTTCAAGAAGGGCAATGCAGCAAAGACACTTGGTGAGGCTACACTGCGTAATCGGGTGAAGAGTCACCAGGATGTCGGCGAACGTTGGTATCCTGACATTCTTCAAGACCTTCGTAAGGAATGGAATTCCGTATAGCAAAGATGATCTGACCTCAAAGTCCACCATTCGGTTCTCATTCGAATCATGGTCGAACACAGCCAGAAAAAGAAGAGTGTGCAATTTCATGTTGCGTGTTTCTGTGCCAAATCTTGGTATGATGTGGATCATCAACACACCTCTTTTGATCAAGAAACCGGTGACTGTACAGTTCTTTCATCCGAGACTAGACAGCAAACATTCTTCGTTAAACAACAACTCAGCCTCTATTGAACGTGATCTCATTGTTGATGAAGCAGTGGATACCGAAGGCGTCGCGACCTGTTTGCCTGTGCCCCGCAGTCACTTCGCCGATCTCCCCAATCGCCTTCCTATTTCGGCTTCCAAGCTCTTGATATGAATACATTAATCAGCCGCTGTCGATAACGTGATTCTTCCATTCAACAAGGTCAACTTCAATGTTCTCTTTCTTCCAGTAAACAGCGATCATGGAAAAGGAAGGACTACCCCAATACTCTGAGGTTGTCAGACCGTGGGCAGATCGCCGTCGTAAACGCCACATCTTTCGACTGGTTGCGGCTACCTGTCTTTCCTACTTTGCATACTCGGCATACAAGATCTCGGCAAACACTGAAAAGCCAGCCAGCCTGCTCTCTGCTTCTCGCTTGCAAGAAGACTTTGCCACATGTGCTGCCCTCCAGCGGGCCCCGGAAGCTTTATCTGGAGGACGCGAATACAACAAGCGTTACGTGAATGGCACCAAACCCGTACTGATCCGCAATGCCACTGTCTGGACTGGCGAGCCCATAACTGGAACAAGTGCAGAAGACGCTCGTCAGGGAAAAGGCTTTGCGTGGATTCAGTCGGATGTGTTTATCGAGCACGGCCTTATCAAGAGAGTCGCACCATCAATCTCGCTTGCGGACCTGCCATCGGACCGTGAAACTTTCGATGCCAACGGACGTCAACTCACAGCCGGCATTGTTGACATGCACAGTCATGCCGGTCTTGGTAGTCTTGGAGGTCTTCAAGGCGACGAGAATGAGCTCTCGAGCGACATAACTCCCTATGTCAAGTCTTTGGACTCCTTAGACCCACTGCACCCAGAGATTCAATGGATCAAGTCTGGTGGCGTTACGACATCATTGCTTCTTCCTGGCTCTGGAAACAACATCGGTGGAGAAGCATTCCTTGTGAAGCTTGCCGTCGGCAAAGAAGGCGGCCGCGCTGAACTCAGTCAGCAAGACATGTTGGCTGACCCTGACCACACTTGGAGATACATGAAGAATGCCTGTGGCGAGAATCCCAAGAGAGTCTACGGCAAGCTTGGCGAGAGAGGCCCTTTCAGCCGCATGGGCGAAGGCTGGGAGTTCAGACACGCCTTTGAGCAAGCAAGAGATTATGTTAGATCTCAGGACGACTGGTGTGCCGCTGCCAAATCAGTTGGCCTTGAGAACATGAACAGCTACCTTCCTCAGGAACTCGAATGGGAGAACCTCGGAGCCGTTCTCCGAGGTCAAGCACGAGTCAACACGCACTGCTACACAATTCCCGATCTTGAGATGTATGTTCGTCTCACCAACGAATTCAAGTTCAGGGTCTATGCGTTCCATCACGCTCACCAGACTTATCTTGTCCCTGACGTCCTGAAGAGAGCTTACGGTGGCACACCTGCAGCTGCACTCTTCGGAGACAACATGTACTACAAGGTCGAGAGCTACAGAGCATCCGAACAGTCTGGCAAGATTCTCTACGAAAACGGCATCACTCCGGTCTATGTGAGTGACAACCCGGTCATCAATTCTCAGCATGTGAAGCATGAAGCTGCCAAGGCTTATGGTTATGGTCTGCCTTATCACGTTGCACTAGCTGGGTTGACTTCTGCTCCCGCTGAGCTTTTGGGCATGGGCGAAAGACTTGGAAAGGTCAAGGCTGGCTTTGATGCTGATGTCGTCGTTTGGGACTCTGATCCGTTATCTCTCGGTGCTGCACCAGTACAGGTCTGGATTGACGGTGCTCCTCAATTCAAAGATCCTGTAGAGCTCAAGAAACCTTTGACACCTCCGATCAAGCCTGACCTCGCACTTGCAAAGGACCATGATGAGGCTGAATCGAGCAAGGATGTCGTATTCACTGGTGTCACTAATGTCCATATTCCTGGATTGACCTCTCCATCCGAAGTCAAGAGTCCTGCCACTGTGGTTATCTCTCAAGGAAAGATCATCTGCGCCGGCTCTTGTGATGCAGAGGCTCACACTGCGACCAAGAAGAACGCTCGCACTGTGGCACTGCACAACGGATACCTTACTCGCCCACTGACTGCATTTGGTTCTGGGTTGGGTTTGCAGGAAATCATGCAGCAGCCACAAACTTATGATGGTCGCGTCAACGAAAAGATTTGGGCAAGAGCAGTCGATGGTCTTCTTCTCGATGGTAAAAATCTCTTTGCCGCTTACCGTCATGGCGTTACCAAGGCCATCTCGGCACCGATCGCCAAAGGTGGTTCAGGTATATCTCTTCGTGGCATCTCCACTGGATTCCTGACTGGCGCAAAAACACCTCTCAGCAAGGGTGCCGTCTTTGCCGAAGAAGCAGCAGCACACTACGACTTTACTCTAGGTGCGAAGAGTGATGCAAGCCCATCAACCTCAAGTTTGGTAGATGACTTGCGTCACTTGCTCCTTGAGGCAGTTCGCAACAATGAGACCATGACCGATCCCTTCTCAGAGGCTGCAACTCTGAAGAAGGTCGTAGAAGGCAAATTCCCTCTTGTATTGAGTGTACACAGCGCAGATACCATCTCTGCTCTTGTTAGACTGAAGTCGACTGTAGAGGCTGCTAGCAAAACATCCCTCCGTCTCGTCCTCCTCGGCGCTGCAGAGTCCCATCTCGTAGCAAAGGAACTCGCAGCCGCAGACATCGCAGTCGTCATAGCCCCTCTGCTACCTTGGGCACAATCTTGGGACCAACGTCGCTCTCTCATGGGCGCCCCACTTCACAACGGCACCGCCATCGATGTGCTCCTGGACGCTGGTGTTCGTGTCGCCATTGGAGTCGATGAGATCTGGGAGACCCGCGACCTGGGTCTTACAGCTGGTATCGCGCTTAAGAACAGTGAGGGTAGATTGACCGAGCAGCAAGCTTTGGACCTTGTCAGCACAAACTTCTACGAATTTTTGGGGTTGGAGATGCCGGATGCTGACAGCGAATTTGTTGTTTACGAAGGGTCACCGCTTGAGACAGGTGGTAGGGTCGTTGCAATTGCTGATGGTTCAGGCATGACTGAGATTTGGGTCTGAGGAAGCCAATGAAAGGGGCAGTGTGTCATTGAGTGGTATGTAGACGTAGAGCAAGCAGCACGATGACCAATGCGGTCTGAGATCTGAGGTGTGCACGTCTTGATATACCAACTAGCCGAAGCCACCTCCATCAGTCACATCTAAAGTGATCACTGGTCTCGTGGTCTAGCGGTATGATACTCGCTTAGGGAGGTGCATCTGTACCTTGAAAACTCTAAGCCGATTGCGAGTGGTCCCGGGTTCGATTCCCGGCGAGACCCAGTTCTTTCTTTTGCTGGTTGTACTCTTCTGTCAGAGGTTGAGAAAGCAGAGAAAAATCGGTAGTAAGGATTTTTTTGCGGAAATTTGATGCTTGTAGGGCTGAGCGAAGCCGGGGGGTTGTGTTTATCCGCTCTTTATCCAGGAAACAATGCCAAGACACGTGCCTGACCGACCCCCGAAGAGGTCAAACACCGTCAAGATCAGCAGAAGAATAATTTATTAATAGTCTTGCCCTCGGAAGGATCCAAAACAATGCTGTCAAGATGTTTTTCTTTGTGATAGAGTTGAGCACTGCATGTTCTTGGCTGTAAACAGATGCAGGCAGCAGGATAGATTCCAGACATTGATCAAGTCGGAGTGGGGTAACCACTTGTTTACCTGCCACAAGGAAACCATTTACCTTGATAGCAATCGAGATTTTGATTGTCGAGCGAACATTATGAGAAACGCGGCAGTATACGCCGGCCTCGTGGCCACCGCCTTCTCTACCCTCGGACAGGCATTGGTTAACCTTACCATTGTCTCTTCCGTTGAGGACGTTCGCTTTGGCGACCATCTCTTGGTCGAATGGATGACTGATCGCACCTATGTTCGTCTAATGTTCATTGCAATGCCGAGCAGTACAATTGCATCTACTAACTTATTCGTGATATAGAGTCTCGAGTTCAACTTTGTCAAGAAGGAAACCTGGGGCTGGTCTGTAGCTAAAGCCTTCTTTGACGACCGCGTCGCAAAAGCTGGCGAGGGCAATATCACTGTCATTGTTCCTCATGTAGAAGCCAATCGGTAAGTTGGTGTCTTCGTTGTGCATGAGGCACATTTGAACCATCGAACTGATATCGTGTTATAGCGAGTACGCTCTCTGGCTTTCTGGCTCCGAGCTTGACGAACCCCGCGGTTATGCTAATCTTACCGAGTGGTTCGTGGTTGAGGGTCAGAACACAGATCTCAAGTAAAGGTCTGTAGGTTGGAGGTCCACAAGTATGCACTACGATCAGGATGGGTTACAACAATCAGTCTGTAAGGTGGACAATCTACGTACTCTTGTATAACACTACATAATATGGAACCAATACGTCGATGCAGGATATGTGCCATAAACGCCCGGATCTGTAGCTCTGAGAGCCGCAAAAGTGCCTGCAAGCAAAACCATCCGTCCGACCATATACGTGGATGGCAAGAGAATCTTTACAATGGTCCATGGATCACACCATCTAACGACCAGTCTTTCAAACTGCATAAACAACAGCATAGAAACCATTGAAGCGATTGTTGCTGTACGCCAGAGCCAGGTCTCAATCAGAGTCGGAAAGGCAGAGTTCCATGATATCAAGTGTAGAGCTGGAAATGAAATGCCAGCGAGGCAACAAAGTGGCCATAAAACTCTTGAGTGGTATAGTTCGGGATCCCAATGAGCGAGCACAGTTTCTTGTTCGGAATGCGTATCGGAGGGATCCAAACAAGCATATCTCTTACTAGAGAACGGCAGGATATTCTGGTCCAGACGCGGCTCCGGAGTATATTGTTCTTGCTTCAACTTCTCAAAGGCTCTGTCCATAGCTTCTTTTTCAAACAACCGAGGTGTTAGAGCCCAGATGCCCCATATCGATTCCTGCTTACTCGTTCCTTCGCTGTCGAATTGGTTGTCAAGCGCTAGAGAATTGAAGACGGCCTCTTGTTCTGGTGTCATCTCAGGCAAGTTGATTTCCGAAGGCGTCTCAATATCTCGTGGCTTGGTCCACCAATAAAAGTATGCGACGGCGAAAAGTGGAACGTAGCTCAAAGTCATCACCTCCAATGGTGAGAGTGGTAAATCATGGACGACTCGCATGACAGACTGTGCCACGAACCAAACAACCTGGGAAGTAGCGAAGAGTTTTGCGGTCGTGTCCGAGTTACCTTTGTCTTTGATGGCATCAACAGACAGCCCCCACTGCTCGTGATCCCTCCAGTCGAGCAATCCTTGTTCCAACAGCCAGAGAAATTGATTAGGCCATATGATCTTCGTTCCATACAGAGTTCGATATTGTAGTCCAAACATGCCAATATAGAATGCCTGGACTGAACCGAGTTCTCCGTTAGTTGTTGTGGAAGCTTCCTTGGCCACTTTTCGAGCTTGAGTCCATTCTTGAGCGGCCTCGACGGCTATGAACTCGGGTGCGATAATCGTCTTCAACCACGACATCAGTTTGTGCAAGAGACGGTGTTTCTTGCGTTTGCAGATACGCGGATGAATGACGATCCAAGTGCAGAGCATGATAGTGGCCAGACAACTTGACAGCAGTGTCAGCGTACCGCGACCTGTTGTCTCAGGTTTCCAGCCCACGAGATCCGAAGATTTTCCAGGTTCGGTCAAGTTTTGGTTTCCGGTAGTCATCTTGAGCAGATCTTCTGAAGCATCGGCTTGCTAAAAGGATCCAAACGTACTCTCAGAGGGATCATGGACTGATGGTACAGCATCTGGACTATATAGCGATGATGAACATCAGGTGTCAAGCTAGAAGCATGTCTGATATTTATTGGGGTGCATGAATGATGCATGCTCGGTAATGGGACGAAGCGCCTGAAGCAATGATGGCGCTTAAGGAGTGTGTTGTATGCATGATCACCCTCGAAAAGGCGCCTCCGCCTCGAACACATCAAGAGTCGACGGGACTTGGGGCGTGAGGTTCCTAATCAGTGGTCTCCTGGTATGCAAGGGTTTCTCACAAACAGAGCGAAAAGCAATTGTATGCATTAACGGGGTTACTTACCAGCCAAGACACGAATATACGCCAGCCTACGTGCCATAGTCATCGCTATTTCAAGTGAAGTCATTCATGCCAGATCGCTTTGTGTCTACTCGCACCATAAAGCGACATCATGTGTTTGGAGACAGAACAAGATCGGGGCATCGATCAACCGAGCCTGTTCGCGAAAAAGGCAGGTCCTTGGCAGTCGCACAGACCAGCTTGTGCCTTGATCTTTTTCTAAGCGCCCAACTTGCAGATGCCCTGCATACCACGAGCTTGGAAACAATCTATGTGATTATCGTGGCCCAAAATGCGTAGACGCGTTGTTCCCACGCCTGACCTCTCTAGACGGTCACTCTCGACTGCTTGGAACGCTCCAGGTCAACACTTGATTTCATAAACTCCCTCTATTCTTGACTCCTTTGACAGTCGCGACATGTTCTTCCAGGTGCTGAAATATGGCTCAATTGTGATCGGATCAATCGGCGCGCTCTATTGTATGCTTCTTGGACTTTTGACCACATCATGGTTCCAAGCACATGTAGTCTATCTATATGCCATACAGATGACTTGGGGGAAAGATCTTGATGTTCCGGAGGTCTTCGGCTTCCTCCACAATCAGGTCACTCCCTTCGGTATCAAGTCTGCGAGCGGCGGGACCTTGTACGCATGGCACATCTTACCTGTGGAACTATATCGACAACATGAACAGAAGCTTCTGACACAACCGTCTGGTTTCTCGTCGGACGTCACAACCCTCCACTCACTTCAATTGCTTCGCGACGACCCCGAGGCTGTACTCGTTATTCACTTTCATGGTGCTGGCGGTACTGTAGGATCAGGGTATCGCTGTCCGAATTATCGAGCATTGTCAGCTGGTCGGCCAGACAGGATTCACGTTCTGACATTCGACTACCGTGGATTTGGACGAAGTCCCGGCACACCTAGTGAGAGCGGTCTCATCGTGGATTCTTTGTCGGTTGTCGAATGGGCCATGGAAGTGGCAGGAATCCCACCAGCTCGTATACTTATCTACAGCCAATCTCTGGGAACCGCTGTGAACATGGCCGTCGCTGAACATTTTGCTCTACAAGAATCTCCGATCGTCTTCGCCGGACATATCCTGACTGCACCTTTTGTTGACGTGATCACATTGGTCTCCACATACAGTGTAGCAGGAACCATTCCTATCCTTGGACCTATAGCAAAAGTTTCATTGCTGTTCAACTATCTACGCAAACACATCAACGACAAATGGTCAACCAAAGATCGTATCGCCTCATATGTCAAGGCCAACGAGGATAATGGCGTCAAGTATCGCATCACCATGATTCATGCCGAAGACGACTATGACATCCCATGGACACACACGCCTCAACTGTTCTGGCATGCCATTAACGGGACTAAAGCCAGAGGCATTAGCTTCGAAGAGCTTGAGCTATCAAAGGCAGAATCGAGGATCGACAATGGTCCTGCAGGCAGTGTTGTGGAATGGACAACCGATCATGGCATTATCAGAGAAGAGATACTGAAGTATGGTCTGCATGACGTGATCATGGGCAATCCCGTAGTGACACTGGCTGTCATGCGAATGCTTGGCTCATGAAATGGATGTCCGTCTGGAAGCTCCAATGTTCACAACAGTCAGAAGCGCAGCGTGAGTTAGAGATGGCGGGCAGTGGAAGGTGCAATTGATCAAGATGGAAGCGTGACTACCTACAAAAAATATGTTCAGTACTAGTAGTGGAAGGAGCAATCCGCTAGACTCAATAGAGCAAGCACAAACATTAGGAGCCCATGATCGCACATGGCTTTCCAGAACGTAGATTGAGTTTCTAGAGAGCACGCAATCAACTCAGAAACCTCAGTCACAATCTCTCTCCTATACTGATAACTGTTGCTACTATATACTATAAGGATGGATAAATGCTTGCCAAATCAGACGAGAGAGCATAGAGAACACTCTAAGAAGATATCCCTCCTTAGGCGTCGCTATAAAATAGAAACGACTATGTATCTGCATGCTATACTACAAACATAAGCAGCATAAGAAAGAGAGCGCTAGGCGGAAACTAGGCAAAGATTGGAAATTAACCACATATTCTCAGGACAGCGATATGTCTTGCAAATGACAAGACGTGATTTTGCCGGATATTCGGTAGACAAATGTGATGACGCCGATTACTTTGTCGAGATCTCGAACAGATCATACTCAGACTCACCCTGGACATTTCTTTGTCTTGTGGTGTTCGGCGTAACCCAGCGGGAAGTTATGGTCTCGCAAATCATCTCGGGATGATCGGGGTCCTTCGGACTCTCGGTGAACATCGGCTTACGTGTGACTTCGCGAGTTCTTCCTCGTGCGAGGACCTTGTAAAAGCATAGCCACCATATCGCTCCAAGACCAAGAAGACCCACGCCTATAGCGGGCACCAGTCGTGGATAATTGTCATTACCACTCAAACCCTTGTTTGTCCAAGACGCCACCAGAGGAAAGGCATTGGAGATGGCCATCAGCAATGCTGCTGTCACGCTCACCCACGCATCTGTCGATGATATGTTTTTCCAAGTTTCTTTTTCGGGTTCGTGCCAAGATAGAAGCTTCTTGATGGTAGGCGTTATTCGCATCAGAAGTATACCAACGGCCAAGCATACTGCGAAGAAGGCGTTGATAACATAACTGTAAAGGTTTGCAAGGAAGACATAACGGTCATGTGGATTTTTGATCCCAGAGACGGCGAGAATTAGTACCGTGGCAAAGAACAAATGCACAAAAAGCGCAACGGCGGGTGTAGGTGCCGAGTTGGTGTCGTCTCTCTTGGCTACTTTTCTGGAAGATGGAAAGAGCTTGTCTGAAACCGCTTGCGTCACATGGTAACTCCTGGCGATGTATCGATGCCATGGTAAGATGCCTTCTTTGGCGACTTCCTGCTTTACTGAAATGGCATTAGCGAGGTTCAAGCGAACGCCGATCGGTGATTACCTCTTGCGGCAGTGAAGGTATTCACGATTATGTTTCCAATGCTCGAAAATGCCAGGAACGCGTGGTATGGCTTACGTGATCCACAGGTGAGAAGGAAAAACTCGCTTGCGATGCTCCAGTATCGGCAAGTTTCTTGGTCGAGGTGATTCGTATTTCCTCTCACCGGTACCACCACGAGCTGTTCCAGTCAGTTACCCCAGACTTGACGGATCGAGATACGAGTCACATACAAACATGACGTTTACCAGCATGTAGAGAAGACAAATGATCGCCACCGTGGATATCGATGTGCGTCGGAAGTAGACATGAGGCTTGTAAATCTCACCTAACACCTGTAACAACGTCAATCAATGCTGTGCATAGAGCTGATAGCTCACATACATAGTTTGCCTGGTTGAAACCACCGAAAGCGAAGATAATCTGCAAGTACGCAGGTCCATACCTGTGCGGCCGGGTCTCGTCTCCCAAACTCTGAGCGTCGTCAAGAATAGTATGAGAGCGCAGGTTGTCCCTCCATGTGCTGTTTGTTGATGCAACACTGCAAGACATGTTGGAAGGATCCGGTGATCTGCCATGCAAGAGGTTGCCTCCCCAAACTACACAACCCAATACGACAATCATGCACAAGATTAGAACCTTGATGGTAGCGAACGTATTGTTCAGAATGACACCATAGCGTCTGTTAGTAACATGGATGGTGCAGACCAGAACGGCTGCAGATATAGCGACGCCGGTCACAGCCCATCCCAGCCGGTCACTGCTGAGTCCAACAGCAAGCAGCAGATGATAAGCGAAGGAAATGGCATTCGCAGCAGAATTGCCGATCAAACAGAAAGGGATACCAAATAAGCAAGCGGCGAAGAACCTGGGATAAGTCCATACCCAGTTCATCTGTCCAGGTCAGCATATGGATGGCAGCGACACAAGGTGTGGCTGACATAAACCAGTTCTCCGCCATTGCGGGGGACAAATCGAGGTTGTGCAATGTTGTCAAATTTGTAGCGCGGGATGGTTGTTCCAAATTCGATGTAGATAAGCGTTCCTGCCAGCGTAGCAAAACAGCCGGCAAGCCAAAGCATGAGGGAACTGCCAACGTTGCGATCGTCGCGCAAGACGCTGGTGGGTGCATCGAAGATACCGGTGCCTGCGTCTTGTCAAACCAGGCATGCCATCGGCGAGTGGGTAGTCTCACCTATCATTCTATTGGCAATGATGCAAGCGACAGAGATAGTGGTGAGACGACTTCGTGGACTGGCGACAGGATTTTCGAGGACTTGATCTCCATCATGGCCCGCTTGGGCATAAGCCTCTGCGATGCGCTGTCGATCTTCTTCAGTATAGCCGGTGCCACGAACTTGAGAGCTCGACATGATGTGTGGTCCGGGCTCCAGGATAACGTCAAAACAACGAGATGGAAAAGAACCGAAAATCGAAGTTCGAAAGCATTCGACGAATATTGTGCAGCTCCAAGGACATATCAGGCAGATTTGTGGCTGGGGCTTGGGGGCCGACAAGGCTGCATGAGCCGGCTGCGCGCGCGTGTGATTCGACACATGTTTATCGATTCGATCCTTCCGGCATGTCAAGATAACCTATGCCTCAAGGTCAACCAGGTGCAACTCATGCAGCCTCTTTTTAGGTCTTTTCCAAACACACGCGTCTATGGGCGACGTCGTGGCCGCAGGCCTGGTGAAGGTGGAAGGAGTGCGGGCCAACGTCAGAAGATATCACGGTCAGTAAGGAACAGGCTGCTTCACATGTTTCGCTAACGACCGATGCCCTGTACAGTCTTCACCTTCGCCCCGATTCTAGAACAGCAGCTAGATCGCTTGAGAACACATCTCGGAAGTCTGGTGCAGCTTGCCCATGCCTGCGACATGATCTTGACCATCGACGTCATCGACCAGTTACCGCTCGCGATGGTCGGCAATTTCTCGAAAACTCTGGGAGATTGTGATAGAATGCTGCGCGGATCAAGTTTTGAAGAAGCGAAGTTGCGCAAGGTGGTTGAACGACTTGGATTGCACAATGCGAAACTCAAACTGCTCCTTCCTCCTCCGAAACCCGACGTATCCCCGACCAGGTATTCATCAAGACCATTCGAGTCTGGCTCTTCAAAATCCAAGGCGCTAACATCACTGGTTTTAGTCAAGAACGAAACTTCGTTGATGAATACTTAGAAGTTGCACTCCGGAGACCAGATCTCGATGCGCAGCCGGTCTGGGACGCACTGCCTGGTGCGCACTATGTTAAGAAAGCATTCAAGGGTACTGTTCTCGACGGTATCAACTCTACTGCCACGTCCGCCTACTTGAATAGCGTCAACGCGCTTGTGTGTCACGCCGACTGGTTCTCGTCCGGTTTGACGGACTTTTCAGCGGATTGCAAAGCTATCGCATGGGTGCGACTTCTCACATGCATTCGGTTGCTCCTCCGACTCGAATCGTGGCCAGCTGTTAGACAAGACACAGACGTCGCTAAAATACTGAGAATGAAAGATGTATCAATCCAGGACTTCATGATGAGGATTCATTTCGTCCGTCACTTCTTGTCAAGACACCAACAAAGACTAATCGGACTTAGAATTTGTATTGCCTGTTTCAGACTCACCAGTCTCAGTTTACGACAACTCTACCACACCTAGACTCAGCTAGATCGCTAGTACAGACATATTCATGGTCATTAGCTGGCCAACAAGACGAAGAGTCTCTTGAGGACGAGTATATACTGCGCGCGTAAGTTCCCCTGAACTCTACCGGTGATCAGAGCTGAGCTATTGAATGAACAGAAGACTAATTGAACCGACTAATGCTGTGAGTTTGGGGCTCAAGCAGCTTTCTAATTTGGAATTGCGAATTGAGCTTCAAGGTGATCGCTCTAACAGCCAGGTGATGTACGACATAGAGCATGGCACTATGAGAACCCTGCAAGACTAAAGTACGTACAGAGATCTTGAGCAAGTTTTGTTGACTCCTACGTATGCCCTAGGCCCAGGTTCCGGGCAAGCACGGATGGTCATATCCGGGCACAGTCGTCAAGGTCCCGTTCAGCTCTGCTTCGAAAACTATTCTGACTTGACGACGCTACAAAATGCACTGACTGGTTACAAGCCAGTCTTTATTGGGTAAGCACGTTCTTCGCTGAGTGTTACTTGACTAATCATTTACCCAGTGATAAGTACGAGCTTGAAGTCATGCCATCAGCAAGAACAGGCCTTTTCCTGCGCAGACCCTCCAGGACATACAGGGGATCAGTCCAGCTCTGGAAACCCAATGTTCTATCAACACTTCCCTGCACACACGAAAGAGTTGTTCAAGAACTCGGATTTCAGAGAGAGAGGAATCAAGGCCTCAGTCGTATAGAGCCGCAACCACCAATGCTTGTCTTCGTGGAGACAGCAAACAGTCAAGACCGGGAGCTGACCATTTTTCGCATTGTTCGTACGTCCGAAGCACAGAACAGCTCTAAAAATCTATGAGTTTACTGATCGTGTAAATTTAGTTGACCCAAGTGTATGCAAATTGGAAGACTCTCATGCGCCACTCTATGGAATTCGAAGTGTCAAAATTGTTCCGGCCAATGACACATTTAAACTGGAAGCTAGCAAGTGGAGTAGGCGGGAAGAAGTGAATCTTGCGATCATGGGTATGTTCCAACAGCGTCGAAGAGGTGAACGAGAACGTGTGGAAGTCAGATATGTCAGGGTGAAGGGGACAGATCAAGTGGGTACGTGACGATCATCAGCAAGTGCTTGAGGCTTCTGACTCACGATTAATACAGGCTTGAATGAGATCAGAACGATCTATAACGACTTACAGATGTTGTATAGGCGAGAGATCCGAGATTATCGAAGGCTCATTAGTGAAGACAAAGCAGAAGCAAACGGTTAGCAATTGATTCGAGATACCACTATAATCCAACGATATTATCTACCATCTCTTGCAGCTCACCACATACTAATTCGAAGTGAGGATCCGTTTTGCTCTCGAACTTCACCAAGTTAGAATGACTAGCAGCGATTGGCTGTGATCGGTGGCGCATGTCGCTCAGTTTCGCCGAGTTTTCGTCAACCATCATGATTGCAGGACCTCTTGGTACCCAGGTCTTTCTGGTTATGTCCTAGTGAATCTGTCAGATTCCAATGCAGGGAGGACCTTGGAATACACTTACCCATTCCTTTGTCGGACTCTGTTCGGTCTCGTAAAACACACAAATATCTGGCAGATTTGGTCTCCCGGGCTGTCTGAATTTCGTCTTAAGCTCGTCACATGCTTTACGAAAATCGTTGTGCAAGGTTCTCAAATACTGAGATTGAGTGCCATCGTCGTATAGCAGCAAGTCATTGATGGCTCGGAAGTTAGGTCGACCGAGAGACATGTCTGTCAAAACTTGATTTCTCAAACCACGATTTGGGACGCCGAAGAAGACAAACCCCTTACACGAGTTGTATAGGTCCTCTTGTCTTGCTGTTCTAGAGTCGATTCGTAATGCTTGGATCATCTTGCAGGGCATTTTTAGTAAACCAGGGCAGTGACGGCAACGATTTATCATCTCACCTCTTTGATCAGGATCCCACCCAAGCTGTGGCCTATGAGTATCACCGGTCGTGTAGAAGACTGCGGTCATCAAAATCGGGTTCCTTCTGGAAGACTGCTGTTTCCTGACTCACCTTGGTCTCATATCGGATGCGACAAAGAGATTTCAGCAGCACGGATGCCATTTCTCCATAAGTTGCTGTGCTTCGACTGTTGGGCACCTGACTGTTATAGCCATAGAGTAACACACGGGCTTCCTTCATATAGAGAGGTAAGTAGTCTCTGAGCCATATGTCGTTACCAATTGCGCCGCTATGGGTCTTTGAGCGAAAGGTCTTCTCGGCATCAGTGCCCAATCCAGGAACGGCGACAATGCTGTAGTTCACAATCAGTCAAGCCATACATGGAAAAGCGATGTATGAACATACTCTACAATGGCTTCGTCTGGTCCTGGATCGAATAGTGGAGTTACACCCACAAAATCCTCTTTGATCTCAAGGTGACTGCCCGCTCTCGTGGGCTTGAGGGCCTCGTGGGCAAGGAAGGTCGCGCAGTTCAGAATGCGGTCGTATTGGACATGACTCCGAACTTCAATGCTTCCGGGCTCAGAGACCAAGCTCTGTAATTCGCTCTCGAGCTCCTGTCGCGAAATGGCTAAGGGACAGAATACCCGCTTCATCGGTGTAGCAAGTGGTGGCGGAGCCGCTGGGACTGATGTGGGCAAGTCTTGATCAGGTGGAACTGCATTGGCTGGATGTCTCAAGGGCAGAGACTTCTCTGTTTGTATCTCAGCTCGAGCAGAGGACCATTGTCTGCAGTAACATAGCCTCTCGAACTCCTTTCGAATTGTCAGTCAGTTTAATGAGTTCCGTCCGAACTTGCGTCAAAAGCATACCAGTTGTTCGTGGTCATTAAGCTCGTTTGAAGTGCTAATCTCAAAGTCCTCACCAGTCTGGAAGTTGAGCTGTCAGATGAGTAATATCCATCAGGTGAGGTAGTCTCACTTTCTCGACTGTTAGCAAATCATCTTTTGCATAGCGTCTCGCATCCGTTTCGATCATGCTCTTGTTTAGTCCTGGCTTTCCCCGAACGATGTACTTATAAGCGGACATCAGCAGGATTGCAAGTGTATCGACATGATTTCAGATGCACTGCCACAACTGCGTATATCACTTTCACTGTGTGGACCGTCAGGTGACCTTGATGTAGCTTCCGCTTCACCTATTGGTTGTAGATTGGTCGGCTCATGCATGATGCCCGACCCACCTGTTCATCAATCGCCGCCACGCGGCTAGACACATTGATCACGATGGTTCAGCGATGATATGGTTACGATTGGGCGGCTGTCTGAGCCCAAGGTCTCTTTGGAAGTTCCTTTGGGAAAGAGCTTGACAAGATCACGTCGCGGTGGTCAGAGCTTTCGTTCCTCCTGCCACAACCTCGGCATCGGGGAACTGCATACCAGTCTTGTGAGCTGCATTGCCAAGTTTCAGCGCATGCACTACGTTCAGGCAGACAAGCTGCGCCTTCTTCCTCAGCCTGGCATGCAAGCTGACCTTTTCATCACGATAGAAAATGTGTCAGGCAGCCCCACCCCTCCCCATGGAACTTACCTACACGATTTCAGAATATGTTATACCATAAACGAGTCATCAAGATAGAACAAAGTCCTGTGGCAGTGGACTCGGTAAGTCTCAATGATGTTCTCACATCTCTTCTCGAAGCAGACAAAAGACACTCTTCTGTCAGTCGCACCCGGAAGCTTGGTGAGCGACTAGCTCCTCTGCTAGATTTCCTCAATCGCTATGCCGCCTCTATCGACTCCATAGTTCAAGGCGTTGGGGGGAATGGGATCAATCCAGCTTGTATTGCTTGGGGCATCTTGAAAGGCGTGCTCGAGGTACTTAATCTATCATCAAACGATGTTCCATGTGCTTACTGACGCGCTCCAGGCGGCATCTGCCATGACTCGATACTTCCCTAAGATTGTCGGGTTACTCGAAAGGCTTGGTGCCATACTGTCTTTGTATCATCAATACGAACAACTGATTCCAGACCAGCCGCGCTTCAAGCTCGCCCTCGCCGCCGTCTACAGAGACGTCCTGGTCTTACTTCAGAAGGCAGATCTGGCTCTCAAAAGGAAAGGCATCACGGTCTTGTTCCGAAGCATATGGACTACCTTCGAGTCCGAATTCAATGGTGGCCTTCACAAACTTACATTGCACACATCCGTGCTTGAGGATGAAACAACTCTGGCTCATCGCAGATATGTCCACACCGCTTTGAAGCCCGTCATAGCACATGTGGAGAAGTCTTCTGTTGCCATCCTGGACCAATCGCAACGTCGAGATATCATGTCGTGGCTGGGTGCAACTGACACAGCCAGTGACCTTGTTCAGCATTCACGAAGAAGAACAGTCGGTACTGGACTCTGGCTAGCACAGGAAAGTGCATTCATACAATGGCACACAAGCGAGGAATCGTCTGTCCTGTGGATGCACGGCGTCCCTGGTGCTGGAAAGACTGTTCTGAGCACAAACGTTGTGACTTCACTCAAGGAATTGTATTCAAACCCACAGAGCGTCATAACGTACTTCTTCTTCGACAGGCTTGATCAAGATAAGCGAACAGAGGCGTCGTTGGTTGCCACCATCATAGCGCAGATATGTGCTCAGTCGCATGATCTACCACCACCAGTGACACTGGCCTTTGAGAACGCTGCCCTGTATGGTCGCAATAGTCTATCGCCAGCTGATCTGCCAACATCGCTTCTCAAAGCCATCATCGATACCCTCGAGAGTTTTTATCTTGTGGTCGACGGCGTCGACGAATGCGAAGATCCCACTGGGGTTTTGAGCACACTGCAAAGTTTTGTCACAGCTTGCTCCAACGTCCATGTGTTCATCTCGAGCAGAAGGACTCCGAGTATACAGAAAGCACTTCCAGCGGACTTGATCATCGCCATCGATGCGACCCGAACAGAGCAGGACATCCAGATATATCTTACTGCTGCGAAGGACCGTTTGCCAACAGATAATACTGTATGGTTGAACTCGATCATGAATAGAGTAACCGAGAGATCGAACGGCATGTTTCTCTTTGCACATCTAGTCATGGAGTCTCTGTCAAAGTCGTCGTCGCCAGCAGAACTTATGACCCAGCTTGAAGAGCTACCTTCGGGGTTGACCGCATTCTACAACGATTACCTCGAGAGGCTCTCGCGTGAGTCGTATACAAGACAGCAACTGGCCAGAAAACTTCTTTTGTGGGTATGCTTTGCTCAAAGACCAATGAGCTGGTTAGAGTTGCAAGCTGCCCTAGCCTATGATGAGAATTCGTCCGGACGATCGTTACCCTTCAGAGCCGCTGTTTTGGAACTTGGAAGCCCTTTCGTAGTGTACGACGAGCTATCAGATCGGTTCAACCTCCAGCATCTATCGATGAGAGACTTCTTGGTATCTGAGACGGTCCAAGAAGGATTGAAACATGCAGACAAGTTCTTCTTTACCCAAGCCGAAGCCAACCACCATCTAGCACACGTCTGCTTGTCGCACGTTATAGCGGCAGCCGAACATTCTCACCATGAAGCCTTGGCCAACTACGCTACTGTGTCATGGTGTGACCATCTTCTGGCCTCTTCATGGAGCGTAGGTCTTTCAAGACTTTTGACGACCTTCAATGAAGACGAAGCTATACGACGGTGGTGGATACAGAAAATGCTTAGACATGGCCAAAATGGGTTCTCCTTGCAAAGAGTCTTTAAGCTGCAATCCGACCTGAACGTTTGGATCCGTGTGAACAAGTCAAGCTCACAACAACAGCAAGCACTTGCTCAACTGGACTGGAGTAAGGATGTTGTGCATATCCTTCTGAATGCACAAGACGATAGCAATACGTCCATTCGACTGACATACTTTGAGAAGATGATGGTTGTCCGAGATCTAGCTCGGCTGCTCAATCAAAGCAAGCGACTCGAGGAAGGAATAACCTGGCTCACAGACGCATATACATCACTTTCGAACAAGAAAGCAATAGAGCTTGTCTGGATCTCGAACAGTCTAGCCATCCTCTACGATCAACAGGGCGAGACCATGAAATCTCTCGAAACACAAAAGCAAGCTCTGTCCATCCAATTAGCCGAACTGGGACCTTACCATCTAGAGACGATCAACACGGTCAACGAGCTGGGACGCATCTACCGGCACCTCGGCGACTACGACAATGCGGCAAATATGCATCTCAAAGCACTCGCCTTACTGGAGGCTCGACTTGCAGAGCCAGAAGACAATCTCGAAGTCATATGGACAATAGCTACACTTGCACGAACATACAGAAAGCAAGGTCGCTTCTCAGAAGCTCTGACACTGTTTGAACGAGCGCAAAGAACACGAGCGAAAGTCTTGGGCCCGAAGCATCCGCATACTCTATGGATTCTCGGCGACATCGGAGCTACATATCAAGATATGGACTCGTTAGAGAGTGCCGAGGAGCATTATCGCAGAGCTTTAGAGGGGCGACAAGATATTCTTGGTCTGAATCATGCGGACACTCTTTGGTCGATGAATGATTATGCTGTTGTGCTCGAGCGCATGGGGAGGGATGATGAAGCGTTGAGTCTACAGAAACAAGCTCTGTCTGGTCAAATGGAAGTACTAGGTCACGAACACAAACATACAATGTGGACGCTGGCAGCCGTGCGTCGCTTGGAAAGCACGAAGCAAGGCAACACTTCAGTTGATGATAACGACGACTAAGGGGGAGTTGTCAAGAAGGTATGGCCTTCAAACCAACCTTCTAGCCTTCCAGACTTTCCTTTCTCCAATCTCACCCTCGCCCATCGGGATCCTTCGCATGCATCTTGCCCTTTGCTCCCTTCTTACCAATCGTAAAATTCTCGGTCTTATTGCGTTATCCATTTCCCGTGCCATCAGCTCTCGCAGCCAAGAGACTAAACGCATACGCCTTAGAATTTTCCAATCAGCAAACACTACGAGGGACGTAGGCGAGCAAAGTTGATGCCGAGGCGACGGAAGTAATGGCCAAAAGACTAGTAGTGAGAAGGCTGATAAGTTTTCACGTTTTTCCGAGGGCGTTTTCAGAAAAAGAAAAATATTGGGAATCGATGACTTTTCGGGAGAGATAGAAAAGCTGAACTGTTTGCCAAAAAGAGAGATGATGGCGCG